>PVLC010000804.1:8703-175664 GCA_004027655.1 Graphiurus murinus
ACCTCTCCCCTCTCTCTCAGTACTTGGGATTAAACCCAGAGGCATTCTACCTCTGTTCTATACTCCCAGCCCTATTTTTATTTATTTATTTTTATTTTGAAACTGAGTCTTGTTAAGTTGCTGAGGCTGGTCTCAAACCTGCGATCCTCCTGTCTCAGCCTCCTTAAGTACTGCACCACCACGCCCGGCCTTTCCTTGCCCTCTCTTGTTGTGCCTCCCTTTCCCCGTGCCCAAGGGCAGGCCTGGGTGTGTTTCTACCTGAGGAAGAGGTGGGTGCCTAGGGGTGGTGCTCCTGCCCAGAATCATCTGGGGTTCGTCTGGGAGAGGAGGGCAGTCGGTAGGAGCCATGGTCCCAGCTCAGGCTAGTTTCTCTTCTGTCTTTAAGTGTCCTGCTACAGACAAAATACTTGTGTGCTGTCAAAGTCATATGTTGAATCCTAGTGTCGATGTGCTGGCATTTGGGATGGAGCCTTTGGGCGGAGCAGAGGGGCTGCCATGAATGGGATTCCTCCCTCTTACAAGGGGGTCAAGGGGCCAGAGCTCCTTTTCTACCCTCACCGGGAGCCTGACTGTACCGTCACCTGACCTCAGCCTTCCAGGGATGAGTGTTGTTCAAGCCACTCAGTCTATGGCATTCTGATACAACAGCCCGAACTAAGACATAGTCATTGTGTGTGTGTGTGTGTGTGTGTGTGTGTGTGTGTGTGTGTGTGTGTGTGTGTGTGTTACTAGGAGTTGAACCCAGGTGTATTCTATCTCTGAGCTACACCATCAGCCCTATTTTATTAAAAAAAAAATTTTTTTTTCGGTACTGGGGATTGAACTCAGGGGCATTCTACCTCCGAAGTATACTCCCAGCCCTATTTTTTATTCTTTATTTTGAAACCGAGTCTCACTAAGTTGCAGAGTGCCTCACTAAGTAGCTGAGACTGGCTGTGAACCCGGATCCTCCGGTCTCAGCCTCCCGAATGCTGGGATTACAAGCGTGCACCACCACGCCCGGCTCTATTTTTAAATTTTTTTTTTTTTTTTTCGGTACTGGGGATTGAACTCAGGGGCATTCTACCTCCGAGCTATACCCCCAGCCCTATTTTTTTTTTTTTGTGGTACTGGGGATTGAACTCAGGGGCATTCTACCTCCGAGCTACACCCCCAGCCCTATTTTTTATTCTTTATTTTGAAACCGAGTCTCACTAAGTTGCGGAGTGCCTCACTAGGTAGCTGAGGCTGGCCGCGAACCCTGATCCTCCGGTCTCAGCCTCCCGAATGCTGGGATTACAAGCGTGCACCACCACGCCCAGCTCTATTTTTAAATTTTGAAACAGGGTCTTGCTAAGTTGTGGAGGGCCTTGCTAAGTTGCTGAGGCTGGCCTCGAACCTGTGCTCCTCCTGTCTCAGTCTCCTAAGTACTGGGTTTAGAGGCGTGTGCCACCACGTCCTGTTAAGACCTACTCTTTTTGCTAGGCAGCGGGTTGGTGCTGGCTCCATGGGAGCCAGGGACCATCTCTCAGAGCCCTGGAACCAGACCCATGGGACCCATGGCTGTCCCAGGAGCTCCTTCTCAGGCACACTGAGATGTGCCAACCATGGTGCCGCTGGGGAGACCAGCTGTTTCCTGGGATGCAGGACTTTCAATCCCTAAATTAGGACAGTCCTGGGCAAACTGGACATGGTGGTCACTCCAGGCTGTCAGTTGAATAGTCCTCCTGCTACAGACACCAGCCAGTTGTCACGCTTTGGATAGCGTCCAACCCATCGCAGGGAGCCAGCTTAACTGGTTCAGCTGCTTGGGAGGGGCGCGTTGATTGGCTGATTAAAACACCTTTGGATGAGAGTCATAGGCTTCCAAGTGAATTGCTGTTTCAATAAGAAGTCACAAGCCGGGCGTGGTGGTGCACGCTTGTAATTCCAGCATTCGGGAGGCTGAGACCGGAGGATCCGGGTTCGAGGCCAGCCTCAGCTACCTAGTGAGGCACTCCACAACTTAGTGAGACCCGGTTTCAAAGTAAAGAATAAAAAATAGGGCTGGGGGTACAGCTCAGAGGTAGAACGCCCCTGAGTTCAATCCCTAGTACCACAAAAAAAAAAAAAAAAAAAAAAAAAAAAAAAAAAAAAAAAAAAAAAAAAAAAAAAAAAAAAAAAAAAAAAAAGAAAAAGAAGTCACTCTTTGGAGAAATATGGACCTGAAGCTAGTCGTACCTCTGAAGTTCTACTTTCTGCCTGAAATTCACCCCATGTGAGGAAATTTGTGTGTCTGCCGTTTGCACTTTGAAAATTCAGCCGAGTCCCATAATTTTCGTAAAAGAAAAATACATGATGTCTGTTAAGGTAGTTAGTAGATGATTTTTTGTTTGTTTTTATGGTGCTGGGAATTGAACCCAGAGGTATTCTGTCTCTGAGCTACACCCTCAGCCCTATTTTATTTTTTTATTGGAAACAGGTTCTCGCTAAGTTGTTGAAAGCCTCACCAAGTTGCTGAGGCTGGCTTTGAACTAGCGATCCGCCTGTCTTTGCAGGTCTTTTAAGTTCCTAGAAGATGCTGATGCTGAGACACCTGCCCTGATATGACCCTGGCGGTTGAAGAAGGGAGGTCGCCCTCTCTGAAGTGCCTCAGCTATGAGATGGTCTGCAGGTACAAGAGGAGCGTGACCCCTGGAGACGTCTGACCTTCCACGGCTTCTATCCTGCAAAAAGGGGAGTCTCTGGGGGCTGTTCCTTCTGTCAGCCTGGGAGGCAGCCGCAGGGTTAAGCAGTTTGTGAACCGAGGAGTTTAATGATGGATATGTTAATTAGCTCAATTGCAGTGATCATTTCAAAATGCATACATAGACCAGAATATCAAGTTCTATACCTCAAATGTATACAGTTTTCATTTATCAATTATACCTCACTACAGCTGAAAAAAATGTATAAATGGAGGCTATGACAATCCTTCCTTCCTTCCTTCCTTCCTTCCTTCCTTCCTTCCTTCCTTCCTTCCTTCCTTCCTTCCTTCCTTTTCTGGTGATTGAACCCAGGGGCATTCTACCTCTGAGCTACACCCCCAGTCCTTTTTATTTTTTTGTTTTGATAAAGGATCTCATTAGGCTGCTTAGAGTCTCACTATGTTGCTGAGGCTGACCTCAAATCTGTGATCCTCCTATCTTAGCCTCCCAAGTCGGGATTACAGCTATGTAAGGGCAGGGTTTTTAGAGGGGACTGGTGAGGAAATGACTAGGGCTTGTTGGCCTTACTTGGAAATGGCCCAGATGTGTCATGGAGGCTGAAACATACAAAGGCATCTCAGAGAAAACCATTCCAAAGCTGGGCATGATGGTGCATGCCTGTAATCCAGTACTAGGGAGGCTGAGGCAGGAGGATCACAGCTTCAAGGCCATCCTCAGCAACTTAGTAGGGCCCTCAGCAACTTAGTGAGATCCTGTTTCAAATAAAAAATAGAATAGGGTTGGGGATGTAGCTCAGAGGTAGAAACCACACACACACACACACACACACACACACACACACACACACACACACTCGTTCTGCCTAGGTTGACACAAATGGATCAAGACAGCAATGATCAAATGTTGGAAAGGGCCTTGACCGCCACACTAAGGTATTTGGATTTCTACCACTGGTTACCTTTTCTGGGAATTGTTGCTTTCCTCTCTCCTCTTCCCTCTTGCAGAGTGACTTTGGGGTACAGAAGGCATTGGAGGTGATTTCTGCTATTGATGCCCACCTTGTTCAAGCTCCAGCTGGACTCCCAAGAACATATGGGCCTTGGAAGTCATAATAAGAGGGAGCCATCTTCTTCATTAATTGATTAATGTAATTAAAGAAAGATAAGTATGTCGATGCCGACCACATTAGAGTTAATTTGTACAGGCAATTAGCCGCGCTCCCTCCTTCATGCTAACTGCCTCAGACGAGCTGTGTACAGCCACCCTGGGGGTCATTAGTGCGTTCTCGGCTCAAACCCGGCCCCTGTGAACCTCACTCTTGGTCCCTCAGTGCCTAAAAAGAGCACCGGAATTGCTAGATACGGACAAGAGAACAGGCTCAGCGCCCTCGGGAGAAGTCTCCTCGATTCTCTGATTCTTGGCTTTCTTGTCTGTTAAGTGGGGTGATTACATTGGTCTCCAATGGAGTTGTGCACACACAACACAGGAAGACACACGTCTAGTACCCCATCCTGGTGAGAAGTGTGTCCTTCCAGAAAATCCTTTCTGGTCATCTTCCTTTCTAGCCCTGGTGACCAGCCCTGGGCACACTCCGCTCTGGGACCGTGACCTGAGATGTTCTTATAAAATTCTAAGGTCTTTCTGTGTTTGGATCACACTCCACTTCTCTATCTACCCTGACCCTGTCTCCATTCTTGCTTGGTCTCCTGGGGCGGTCTCTGAGGCCTCTGTCTCTTCCACACACACGCTCTTCCTGGGACAAGGTGCTCTCTTGCAGGGGAGCTGAGTCCCTCTCTGCAGCCAGATCTCTGCGTGGTCATCCAACTCGAGGACCCAGCAGCTTGTGGAGTGGCTCCACTAGGGTGCAACAAGTCTAAATCCGGCCCCTTCAATTTTCCTGTCCCAACTTCCCAATCCAGGCCCCTTTCTAGGGCACCAACTTTTCTCTGTGGTACTCAGGATGGAACACAGGAGCATTCTACCTTTGAGCGACACTCTCAGCCCTTTAAAAAAATTGTTTGGAAATAAAGTCTTGGGCTCTGTTCAAAAGAGTCTTCCTAAGTTGCTGAGGCTGGCCTCAAATCTGAGATCCTCTTGTCTTAGCCTCCCAGGTACTGGGATTACAGGCATGTACCTCCACACCCAGCGGGGCTTCCAGCTTTTGTCATCCACCCTACCTTTGTGAATCTGGCAGGTCTCAAGGAGGTCACGTGGGTACTCTCTCTCAATGCACACCTCCTCTTGCCCTGCAGATGGAAATCCTCCCCAAGGTTTGACTTCTATCTTGCTCCTTCCACCCCCCCAGGGTCTACCCATCACTCCATCTGTCTGCTGGACCCTCCTCCTCCCATCATCTGCATCTTCCTCCGGAAGTCTTCCTGCTCCTGACCATCTATTCTCTATTCCCTGTTCCTTGTAAGTGGGTGCCCTGTCTCCCTTCTTAAACTACGATCTCTCCTTTTGCGGACAGATGCATGTACACCAGCATCTTCTCCACACTTCCACTAGGATATCCACTTTATAATAAATAAGTAAATAAATAAATAAACATTCAATTTATTTATTTTTTAGGGGCATCACTTTTATTATAAGATTCACGAAAAACACAAATTTGTGAAGAAGCATCTCACTTTAATATAAGAACAATTTATGAAGAATCATCTCAGGGGAAAGGGGAGTTGCCTTGGAAAAAATGTCTGGTTTCTCCCAGGTGGGGGCTTCTGGACTGGCATCTGTGTGGAGAAGCCCGTGGCAGTCGGAGTACCTCGTCTTGTAGTCGAGTCTACTCTGGCCGAAGTCAGGATCCAGGGAGTTGGTTTCATCCACTTCATTTATCTGGTTTCTCTGGAGCAACTTTTTTTGGCTCCAGGGGCCAGCACATAGCAGCAGCATGTGCAGAGGATGCCAGTGAAAATCCTCCTGGTGACCCGCCTCCAGCCCTTCCTGGGCTCCTGATGAGGTCTTGGGGTGCAGGAAGAGGCTTTTACTGCTGGTCCCCTCTGCCTCCCCTATGCTGCTGCTGCTCTTGCAGGGGTTGGCCTGGGGGGCCTCAGGGCCATGCTGGGGGGCTGCTCTGGGAGGAGGGGCCCTCTTTGCTGGGCAGCTCAGGGGGGTGGCAGGCAGGCTGTCCCTTCTGCCTGCACTGTGTGTCCTCCTTGGCTGGTGGATCCTTAGAGGGCATCAACTGGCAGGCACGAAGTTTGGGCTGGCTGGATCTCCTTCTCGTTGGCAGAGGGAAGGCAGAAAGATCTGCTGGGGATGGGGGCGGGACCACACCCCGATGCTCGGGCCTCGCCCGGCTGCTCACCTGGCATTGGAGCAGCAGGTACGTCGCCAAGGCGTTGTCAAATGTTCTTTCTGTTCAGCACTGACAGCCAGGTCTGGTGTAGGCCGTAACCCAGGTGATGCATCACGCTCAGGATTGCGGTGTTCGGGCATTTGGAGAGCAGCTGGGTAGGAGGAAGTTCATATAAAGTTTATAGTTCATATAAAGAGAGCCAGAGAGTGTGGTCTTTTTTTTTTTTTTTTTTTTGGTGTGTGTTATACTGGGGATTGAATCCAGGGCCATTCTGCCTTTGAGCCATACCCACCCAGCCCTTTTTATTTGTTATTTTTTATTATTCTTTTTTTTTTGGTACTGGGGATTGAACTCAGGGACATTCTACCTCTGAGCTACACCCCCAGTCCTGTTTTTCATTCTTTATTTTTATTTATTTATTTATTTTTTGCGGTACTGGGGATTGAACTCAGGGGCATTCTACCTCCGAGCTATACCCCCAGCCCTATTTTTTATTCTTTATTTTGAAACACGGTTTCACTAAGTTGCCGAGGGCCTCACTAAGTAGCTGAGGCTGGCCGCGAACCCGGATCCTCCAGTCTCAGCCTCCCAAGTACTGGGATTATAAGTGTGTGCCACCACTCCCGGCTTATTTGTTATTTTTGAAATGGGACTTCAATAAGTTTCTGAGGCAGGCCTCAAGTCTGCGATCCTTCTCTCTCGGCTTCCCAAGTTCTGGGATTATAGGCAGGCACCACCACACGTGGCTTATAATGTGGTCTTTTGTGATTGACTTCTTTCATTTAGCATAATGCTTTCTAGGTTCCTTCATGGGGTAATATGTATCCGTGCTTCATTCTTTTTTTTTTTTTTTCGGGACTGGGGATTGAACTCAGGGGCATTCTACCTCCGAGCTACACCCCCAGCCCTATTTTTATTCTTTATTTTTGAAACAGGGTCTCACTATGTTGCAGAGGGCCTCACTAATTAGCGGAGGCTGGCCGAGAACCCGGATCTTCCAGTCTCAGCCTCCCAAATGCTGGGATTACAAGCGTGTGCCACCATGCCCGGCTCGTGCTTCATTCTTTTAAAAAATTTTATTGGTGCATTGTAACTGTATATAACAGTGAGATTCATAGTAATGCAATCATATGTGCACATAACTTATTTGGTCTCTTTCTTTCCCCATACCTCCCTTTTCCTTTTCTTCTTCCCTCTCCTGATCTTTCCCACTACTCTACTCTTCTCTCTTCTAATTTTCATGAGGTCCTGTTTCTTTCCTTTTTCCCCTCTGGCTTCCACGTATGAGAGAAAACATGCAGCCCTTGATTTTCTGAGGCTTGCTTATCTGATTTAACACTTTCATTCTTTTTTTTTTTTGCGGTACTGGGGATTGAACACAGGGGCATTCTACCTCCGAGCTACACCCCCAGCCCTATTTTTTATTCTTTATTTTGAAACCGGGTCTCACTAAGTTGCGGAGTGCCTCACTAGGTAGCTGAGGCTGGCCGCGAACCCAGATCCTCCGGTCTCAGCCTCCCGAATGCTGGGATTACAAGCGTGCGCCACTACGCCTGGCTCATTCTTTTTTAATGTTAAATAATATTTCATTGTGTGGGTCTCATTTTGTTAATCTCATCAGCTGGTGAACATTTGGACTGTTAATTATTTTTTTGTGGCACTGGGGGTTGAACCCAAGGATATTCTACCTCTGATCTACACCCCCAGTGCTATTTTTTATTCTTTATTTTGAAATGGTCTCACTAAATTGCGGCGGGCCTCACTAAGTATCTGAGGCTGGCCATGAAACCCGGATCCTCCAGTCTCGGCCTCCCAAGTACTGGGATTACAAGTGTGCACCACCACGCCCAGCTTGTTATCTTTTTTGTGGCTATTATGAATAATGCTGCATGCACTATAATGTGATAAACAGTTGCACGAAAGTCTTTGTGAAGATTTGGCTTTTTAAATTATATATACACTAGCTGAGTGTGGTGGCACATGCCTATAATCCCAGTATTTGGGAGGCTGAGACAGGAGGATCACAGGTTCAAAGCCAGCATTGGCAACTTAGTGAGGCTCTCAGCAACCTAGCCAGATCCAGTTTCCAAATAAAAAGTTAAATAGGGCTGGAGATGTATTTCAGAGGTAGAATGTCCTGAGCTCAATCCCCAGGAAAACACACACACACACACACACACACACACACACACACACGAAAACACACACACACACACAAATAAAAATAAAATATATATACTGAGGAGTGGAATTCCTTGATCATACGGCAACTCTATATTTAATTTTTTGAAGAACCATAAAACTTTTCTAAAGCAGCTTCCGATGTATGAGGGTTCCGATTTCTGCACATCTTTACCAACATCTGTGATTGTTCATTTTCTTGATTATAGTTTTGTGTGTGTGTGTGTGTGTGTGTGTGTGCTTGGAATTGAACCCAGGACCTGTGCATGCTAGGCAAGTGCTTTACAACAGAGATACAGCCCCAGCTCTTTTATTTTTTATTTTGAGTAGCTGGGAATACATGTTTAGCCACTGTGCCCACTGAGTTTCAATTATAACCATTCTAATATGTGTGAAATAATATCTCACGTGGTTTTGATTTGCACGGCCCTGCTGACCAATAGTGTTGAGTATCTGTTCATGTGCCTACTGGGTATTTGCATATCTTCTTTGAAAAATGTCATTCAAATCCTTTTGCCTATTTTTAAGTTAGATTGTCACTGGGCGTGGTGGTGCACACTTGTCATCCCAGTACTTGGGAGGCTGAGACAGGAGGATTGCAAGTTCATGGCCAGCCTCAGCAACTTAGTGAGGCCCTCTGCAACTTAGTGAGACCCCGTTTCAAAATAAAGAATAAAAAATAGGACTGGTGGTGTAGCTCAGAGGTAGAATGCTCTATCCTTCACAGTGGTCACTGTTCTACTCTCTTCTCTGAAGTCAATGTTTTTAGCTTCTATGTATGAGTGACATCGTGCAGTATTCTCTTTCTGTGCCTGGCTTATTTACTTAGCATACCGTTCTTCAGCTCCGTCTATGTTGCTACAAATGACAGGATTTTATTCTTGTATGGCTGAGTAATATTCTGTTGTGTATATCTTCACCGTGTTTTCTTTATCTGTTCATCTGTCTATGGACACCTCAGTTGATTTTGTATCTTGGCTATTGAGAATAGTAACTGCATATTCTTGACACAGTCAAGCCTTAGTTCTTCCATCTGTAAAATGGGGATTACTGCACGTATCGTTGGCCCAGAGAACTCAGATGCAGGAATTGGTTTTTGCTTTTAAGTATAAAGCCAAACCTCCACCTGTCTCTGGACCTCTTGGGTTCATCGTTCATTCCTCTAATAATTCAAACTAAAAAATAAAATATAGGGCTAGGGGTGTAGCTCAGATATAGAATGCCCCTGGGTTCAATCTCAAGTTAAAAAAAAAAAGAAAAAGAAAGAGATGCTGGACTTGGTAGTGCATGCCATCAATCCCAGTTCTTGGAAGGCCGAGACAGGAAAATTGTAGGTTTAAGGTCATCTTCAGTAGCTTAGTGAGACACTGTTTCAAAATAAAAAATATAATAGGGCTGGGAGTGTATGCAAAGATAGAATGCCCCTGGGTTTGATCCCTAGTACCAGAAAAATAAAGTCAGAGTTTATGCTTCCCCTTTTATCGAATGGAGTTGGTGCTCAGATAGAAACTACATTCCCCAGACTCCTTTGCATCCAGGTGGATCCATGTGACTAGTTCTCACTCATAGACCATGAGCAGAAACGCAATTTCAGGCTAAGGGGATTGAGAAGTGGGGCCTCCTTCCACCCTCTCTTCTTCCACCTCCTGGGTAGAAGTGGAGGGCTCGAAGGCTCTGGTGGTAGTCTTATCTTTCTGTTTGCCATGCGCTACTATTCATGCTGACTTCCACTATCACAGGTTAGCTTTACCTGTTCTTGAATTTTTTTTTTTTTTTTTTTGTGGTACTGGGGATTGAACTCAGGGGCATTCTACCTCCAAGCTATACCCCCAGTCCTATTTTTTTATTCTTTATTTTGAAACCGAGTCTCACTAAGTTGCGGAGTGCCTCACTAGGTAGCTGAGGCTGGCTGCGAACTGGGATCCTCCGGTCTCAGCCTCCCGAATGCTGGGATTACAAGCGTGCGCCACCACGCCCGGCTCTGTTCTTGAATTTCATGTAAACAGAAACATACAATATGTATTTTCTTATGTTTGATTTCTTTTATTCAGCATTTTTTTGAGATTCATCCCTGTCATTGTGTGTATCAGTAGTTTTTTCTTTTATTACTGAGTAATATTCCAGTGTATGAATGTACCCTAATTTATTTTCCCATTCTCTTATTGATGGGTGTTTGTATTGCTGCAGTATTTGGCTATTATGAATAAAGTCATTATGAATATCTGTGTGCAAGTCTCTTTGTGGATATATGTACTTATTTCTTCCGGGTAAATACCGAGGAGTTGATTTGCTGGACTCTGGTAAGTACATGTATAAATTTATTAGAAACTGATCAATAATTTTCTAAATTTGTCATAGCATTTTATAGTCTTACCAGTCATGTGTGAGTGCCAATCGCCAACACTTAGCAGAGTTAGTTCTTTAAGTTTTAGCATAATTTTGTGTTGGATTGAAACCGTGGTATGTGCTTCAAAGAAGCAGCTCAGTTGGGTCAGGGTTTACCTTGGTAATGAGATCATGGAGGAAATTGGAAGCAGGGGCAACTGAGTAAAGCCCTGGAGGTTGGGAGGAGCATGCGATTTTGGAGGAGGCAAGAGGACAGTACGGCAGGAAAACAAGGAGCAAGGGGCATCGTGAGGGGAGATGAGATTGCTGAGGTCGGCATGAGCCAAGTTATCTAGGGCCCTGAAGTCCAGGGCAAGAAGATTTGTCTTTACATGAGGAAAGGGTGTCCAGGTGGCTTCACAGCAGAATTCAACCGAACATGCAAAGAAGAATTAACACCAGTCCTTTTTAAGCTCTTCCAAAAATCAGAGGTATGGGGAATATTTCCAAACTAATTTATGATGGCAACATTACCTGTATGCCAAAGTTAGCCATAGATGCCATAAGATAACCACAGGCCAAATTTTTGAAGAATAGGGATGCAAAAGTCCTCAAAAAATACTAGAAAGAACACATCAGAAATTGTAATTCAATAACATAACAGAAAGATTTTACATCATGACCAAGTGGGATTTATCCCTGGATGCAAGGTTGGTTTTGCCGATGAAAATCAACCATGTGATACACAAGAGGATGAAGGAGAAAACCAGAAGATCATCTCAATAGATTCACGAAAGGCAGAAATTAAACACATTTTCTTGGTAACAAAAACTCCCAACAATTAGGTATGGAAGGAAATTTTCTCAACATAGGGATAATAAGAAGCATACAACTATCATAATCAGTGGGGAGAAATTGAAAGCTCTTCCTCTAAGATCAGGAACAAGGAGTGAAATGGAGGAGTGAAATTTTCCCTGTTGGCAGCTGACATGTTCTTATATGAAAACCCTAAAGATGCCACCAATAATCCATTAAAAATACCAAATGATTTTTTTTGGTAGCATTGGGGATTATTGAACTAAGAGGCTTCTACCTCCAAGCTACACCCTCAGCTCTATTTTTTAATTTTGAAATAGGGTCTCACTAAGTTGCAGAGGGCCTCACTAAGTAGCTGAGACTAGTGGAGAACCTGCAATCTTCTTGTCTCAGCCTCCCAAGTACTGAGATTACAAGTGTGTGCCACCAAGCCCGGCTACCAAATGAATTTAGTAAAGCTGCAGGATGCAAAATCAACACACAAAAATCAGGGAGCATTTCCACAATTGCAGCTGAGTTTGAGAGTTTTCTGCACTTGGAGTTAAAAGCCCTGATACAGCCAGGCCTGGTGGCACATACCTGTAATTCTAGTAGTTGGGAGGCTGAGATAGGAGGATCACAGGTTCAAGGCCAGTGTCAGCAACTTAGCAAGGCCCTCAGCAACTTAATGAGACCCTATTTCAAAATAAAAAAATAAAATAGGGCTGGGGATGTAACTCAGAGGTAAAATGCCTCTTAGTTCAATAATCCCCAGTATAAAAAAAAAAAAAAAGTCAGAGATGATTCCAGGCAACAGGTGGGAAGGGAAGAAACACAGAATCCTGAGTCCCATGTCTTTAAACAAGAGTCATGGAAGTTCTGAACCAGTGTGGAGACTTCTCCTGTCCGTTAGGGGTAGTGAAGCCATTAATCCCATAGCAAGGAACAGCTAGGCTATTAAACTTGAACACTGTGCATTTTATAAGAGCTATAGGGTTTAAAACCCAATTTAACTGGTTGGAAGACTGTATGGAGATCTCATTCAGGATGAGTTCCAACATTCCAAGTCCCATTACTATCCAAATAAGTTTGGAGATTGAAGAACCCTCTGGGCATTGCTATAGACTAGCACTTCACAAAGAGGTTTTTTTTTATGTATGTGGTACTGGGGGTCATGTTTGTTCTGGGCCTTGGAAGATGAGTAGGAGTGTGTAAAGCAAGTGAGGATGGGGCATTCCAGACGCAGAAAATAGCAGATGCAAAGGTCCTGAGGCATGCAAAAACCACAGTGCATTTGGGAGAAGGGATGCAAAAAAACAAAACAAAACAAAAACAACAACAAAACCCAGAGCATTTGGGAGAAGGGAGAAATTCAGTAATTCAGTGTGTGTGGAGAGGAGTAAGTTAGCAGTGGCTATCAGTCAAGAAACAAAGAAAATAAGTGTGAGTCAAACCATGAAGGGCCTTGGGTGTCAAGTCAGGGTTTGAGTTCTGGGCAAAAGGAGCCAGTAGAGTTTTTTTTTTTTTTAATTACTAATCAGTTAGAATGGGCAATAGCTGCACTGGCACCACAAACCAAATGATAAACAGGATAAATGAACAACAAACCTCCCCTCTTTTTTTGTTCTCAGCCCTCAAAACTTTTCTCCTCTACAGAATTGAATATCTTCCATTCTTTCAGCAGGCACTTCTGCATATATAAGCATAGCTGTATATGTGTATATATCCTTAAAAAACCCTCACAAATCGCAGCATCTAATCACACTGCTCAGCACTTTGCTTTTTTCACTTAACAATATATCTTGGAGATTGTTTCATATCCGTACATAAAGAGCTGCCTCATTCTTTTTAAACAGCCATAAAGATTTCCATTGTAAGGATGCAGTGCAATTTATTTACGCGGTCCCCTCTTGATGGACATCCCGGCTCTCTCCAATCTTCTGTTATTATAAGCCGTGCTGCAATGAATAGCCTTGTACATCCAACTTTGCATACATATCTGCAAGTATATCTGTGGAGTGCATTCTGGCACTTGGAAATTTATGGATCAATGGGTATGTGCATGAAAGATTTTGATAGAGAGTGCCGAATTGCCACCCATGGGAATTGTGCCAATTTACACTCCCACTAACCTTTAGCGTGCTTTGTTGATCTGATAAACTAAGAAATGGCATCTCATCATGGTTTTTAATTGACATTTCTGTTTTTATTAAGATGGCAGTTGGAGCATCTTTTTTTTTGTCTGTTTAGAGGCTATTGAAGTTTCCTGATCTGTGATCTGCTTGTTCATATCCTTTGCCCATTTTTTATTGGGATTGTTGGCCTTTTTTCTTATTGAACTGCTAGCTCACTAGTATGGTGGCTATAACTCATGCCCATTGGTGAATTTCCAACGGCCCATGACCCATTCCTCAAGTACCTATTCCAACACATGCAGCGTGTTTACATGAATACCCCTGCGAGTAGGTGACCGTGGCACTGGTCGGAAAATGGCAGAGGTTAGAAGAACCGGGACTCTGGTTAGCTCTCCCAAGGACACATGACTAATGGGACGGAACCCTTCTACTGCTTGGCAGCGGAGCAACCCTCCCAGCAGCTTCTGAGTGGGCCAGCCCCTCCTCCCTGCTTTCCCCTGGCTCTCTTCTCCCTGGTTCAATCCCACCCTCCCTCCCCACACACCAGGGATCCTCTCTGCTCAGTTTCCCCTTTCCTAATATTAGCACAGGCCCAGCCCTGCCCCCCGTCACAGGCAGTGATTATATAGCAAATTAACCACAAGCTGTTCGGTCCTCGTCCGGTGGCAGTTGGGGAGACGCGACTCTGAGTAATGACTTGTGTAGTCGATGCTCTCATCTGTAATTTGCGTGTGCAATAAAGGCAGAAATAAAAACCCGATCCGTATGAAAAAGGGACCCAGTAGAAGGAGCGGGGGTGGAGGGAGGAAATCATGAATTTTGTGGACTGCATCTTACAGTCTGGCTTCAATTTCCTCTTGAGGAAGGCTGTCACTGCCTACGTTTGATTGATGGCTGCATTTGGCTAAAGGCAGACAGATGGAGAGTTGGGGGGCAGGGCTGGAATCCTCACTCCTCAAAGTGTGTCCTCGAGGACGGGCCTGTGATTCTCTGAGACTCAGTTTTTTCATCTCTAAAATGGGGGTACTAATGTTTTTCTCCAACCAGTTATTAAAGAGCTTGGGTTCTGGAACATGGTACGGCCATAGTAAATGTTGCTTTTCTTCCCTCTCTGCCTCCTTCTTTTGCTTCCTCCCTCCTTTATTTTCTTCTTTCCTCCTCATTCTCTTCCTCCCTCTCTCTTTTTCTTCCTTTTTCCCTTCTTTGATCATATCAGGTAGGGGGTTTTAAAAATAAACTTTTAGGCTGGGTGTGGTGGCACACCCTTGTAATCCCAGTATTTGGTAGGCTGAGACAGGAGGATCACAGGTTTGCGTTGAGCCTCAGCAACTTAGTGAGGCCCTCTGCAATTTAGTGAGACCCTGTTTCAAAATAAAGAATAAAAAATAGGGCTGTGGATGTAGCTCAGAGATAGAAGGCTCCTGAGTTCAATCTCCAGGACCACAAAACAAAAAACAAACAAACGAAACCAAAAAAACCTTTAGCTGGGTGTGGTGGCACACTCCTGTAATCCCAGTACTTGGGAGACTGAGTCAGGAGGATTGCAGGCTTGAGGCCCACCTCAGCAATGTAGCAAGACTCTCAGCAACCTAGCCAGACCCTGTTTCATAATAAAAAATAAAATAGGGTGTCGGGGGGCGTGTAGCTTGGAGGTAGAATGCTCCTGGGTTCAATCCCCAGTAACACACACACACACACACACACACACACACACACACACACACACACTTAATTTTGAGATACTTATTGATTCATATGCAGTTGTAAAAAAATAGAGACCCTGTATATCCTTTACCCATATTCGACAGTGGTGACATCTTATAGGACTATAGCACAATATCACAGCCAGCATAGTGATATTGATACAATCCATGGATCTTGTTACTGTCTCTCCAGTTTAACCTGTACTTATCCGTGTGAATTTAGCTATATACAATTACATGTATTTAAACCCAGGTTTTACTCACAAACATGTGTGGGTTTTTATACCCACCACTGTGGTCAAGACACAACAGTTCTGCTATTACAGGATCCCTCCCATTGCCTTTAATAACCCGGTGTGTCTCCTTTCTTCTTCCCAACCCCCAGTCTCCAATCCTTGGTAACATTAAGCTGTTTTCCATTGATAAACTTTTATCTTTTAAAACATCCTATGTAGAGCCGAGCTGCACCGAGACTCATGCCAGTGGAAGGTGGGTATCGGAGGGTGACCCCGGGAGGGCGTAGAGGTGCCTGTGGAGGACCGAGAAGGAGGGAGCTGGAGGAGAGAACCAGCAGGAGGAGTCAAGGGCGAGAGGGGACTGGAGGTGGCAGGAGCAGTTGGTGTTTGTGTGGAGGACACCAGATCTTTTTTGTGTGTGTGTGTGATATTGGGGATTGAACTCAGAGGCATTCTACCTCTGAGCTACAACTCCAGCTTTATTTTATTTCTTTTTTGAAACAGAGTCTCACTACTTGCTGAGACTGTTCACAAACCTGCGATCCTCCCGTCTTAGTCTGGGATCACAGGTGTGCGCCTCCACACCTGGCTGACACCAGACTTTTGCACGATGGCCTCCCTGCTCTGTTCTCCTGCCCGAGGCAGTTTCACAGGGCAGCTGAGGATGAAGTAACGACTGGCTGCAGCTGCATTTCTTCAGGAAAATGAGGTCTGAATGCAAAGCTGGCACTGAGCGCTCCAGGAATGAAAAGCCAAAGCAAGTTGTTTAACAAGGTGACATTAGGCCCAATGTGGATTTTTTTTTTTTTTTTTTTGCGGTACTGGGGATTGAACTCAGGGGCATTCTACCTCCGAGCTACACCCCCAGCCCTATTTTTTATTCTTTATTTTGAAACCGAGTCTCACCAAGTTGCAGAGTGCCTCACTAGGTAGCTGAGGCTGGCCGCGAACCCGGATCCTCTGGTCTCAGCCTCCCGAATGCTGGGATTACAACCGTGCACCACCACGCCCGACCCCAATGTGGAATTTAGAGGACGCCCTTCCTCGAGAAGGCTTCACGGCGTTCCATCAGCTGCAGCATATGCACAGAGTGTTATATTGCTGTCTTGCCTTTGGCCAATAGGACAGTTACTTCTCTAACACCTCACTCAGGTGAAAAATTCAGAAATTTGCTGGCATCCCTTTGATGATGATTGGTTACAATCTCTGGTTCCATCTACACGGGGATGTAAGACACTCGACAAAGTCAGAAAAACCTGTGATGAGTTTTGTCTTCCAATCCAAGGATTGGTACTTTTTCTAGATTGGACTGCTTCTGTTTGAGAAAAAGAAAAGGGTGATGGTGGGAGAGATGGCTGGCTCTTCCCTAACAAAAGGATGCTTTAGCAGGGCACATGGCTGACTGAAATAAAAATGACCTTTTCAGAGCTGGGCGTGGTGGCGCACGCTTGTAATCCCAGCATTTGGGAGGCTGAGACCGGAGGATCCAGGTTTGCGGCCAGTCTCAGCTACCTAGTGAGGCACTCCGCAACTTAGTGAGACCCTGTTTCAAAATAAAGAATAAAAAATAGGGCTGGGGGTGTAGCTCGGTGGTAGAATGCCCCTGGGTTCAATCTCCAGTACTGAAAAAAAAAAAAAAAAAAAAAAAAAAGACCTTTTCAGCATCTCATGCAACCAGGTGTGGTCATGCGATTGGTTAGTGAGGGTAAGGAGAAATGTCTGCAACTTCTGCCTCCAGCTTTCTTCCTCTTTCCCGCTGTTTCGGATGCAGGGGTGATGGTTAGCCATCTTAGACCAGATGGATGTGAGCAATTAGCTTTGTGCTGTTTGCCATTTGGACATTAAATACACACACACATAAATTCCTATGTAAATGAAATCATACAGTCATCATCTTTTGGGATCAGATTTGTTCATTCAACATAATACCTTGGAGGCTCATGGAATGTATGTTTATCAATAATGCATTCCTTTTGCTACATACTATTCCATGTGTGGACATACCAGAGTTTAACTCTTCATTCATTGAAGGACATCTGGGTTGTTTCCAGTTTGGGGTTGTTACTAATAAAGCTATTATGAATGTTCATGCATAGGTTTTCAATGAGTGTCACTTATGTGTGAACATATATTTTCATCTCTATGGGATAAATACCTAAGAGTGCAGTTGCTGAGTCATATGATAATTGCATGTTTAGTTTTTATAATATGCTGCAAGTTTTCTGGAATGAATGTGCCATCTGATATCCGACTCAAAACGTCTGAGTGATCTGGATTCTCCTCATCCTGGGCAGCGTTTGGATCGCCACCGGTTAGAATTTTAATGACTCTCATAGGTGTGTAGTGACATCTCATTGTGGTTCAGATCTACATTTTCTTGGTGGCTAATGATACTGAACATCTTTTCACCAGCATTTACCACCTGTACATCTTCTTTGGTGAAGTGTCTCTTTGTGCCTTTTGCCCATTTTCTAATTGGGCTATTTACTTTTTCACTGTTGAACTTTAAAATTTTTTTTGCACTATTTTTATTTTCCCCTTACTTTTCAAACAATAGCTTTATTGAAATATAAATGACATACCACAAAGTTCACCCCCTTTTTTGTGGTAATGGGAATTGAACCCAGGGTCATTCTACCTCTGAGCTACATGCCTAGCCCTATTTTAATTTTTGTTTGGAAACAGGGTCTCACTAAGTTTGGAGGCTGGTCATGAATCTGCAATCCTCCTATCTCAGCCTCCTAAGTACTGGGATTACAGATGTGTGCTACCATGCCTGGCTAATGTTCACCCTTTTCAAGTGTATGACTGAGTGGTTTTTAGTACATTCATGAAGTTGAGCATCTATCACCATGGTCTAATTTCAGAATATTTTATCATTCCTGAATGAAACCCCATACCCAGTAATAGTCATTTCCCTCTTTCCCCAGTCCCTGACAATGACTAATCTCTTTTCCATCTTGTTAATTTGCCTATTCTGGGTATTTTATTTTATTTTGTGGTGCTAGGGATTGAACCCAGGGCCTTATGCATTGGAAGCATGCATTCTACCACTGAGTGATACCCCTGGCCCTTGAACATTCTGCATGAATGGAATCACACAACATATGACCTTTTATGTCTGGGATTTTTTTCACTTAGCATGATGTTTTCAAGTTTTATCCATGTTGTAGTATGTTTGTAGTATGTTGTAGTATGTTTCAGAGCTTCATTCCTTTTTATGGGTGAATAGTATTCTATTATGTGGCTATACCACATTTTACTTATCCATTCATCAGTGGATGGACATTTGTGTTCCCACTTTTTGGCTGTTATGAATAATGCTGCTATGAACATTCATGTCCATTTTTTTGTGTGTGTGCTTTTAACTCCCCCGTATATATACACCAAAGAATGGAATTACCAGGTTTATGGTTCCTCTATGCTTTGAGAAATGCCAACCTGTTTTCCAGAGTGGCCGTGACATTTTACATTCCCACCAGCAATGTACAAGGGTTCCAATTTCTCCACGCTCTTGCTAACGTTTGTTATTTCCATATTTTTTATTATAGCTGTGCCAGTAGGCATGAAGTAGTCCATTGTATTTTGATTTACATTTCCATACTGACTAATGATGTTGAACCTTTTTTTCAAGTGCTTACTGGCCGTTTGTATATATCAAAGCCATGTCTATTCCAATTCTTTGCCCATTTAAAAACTGGATTGTCTCTTTTGTTGGTTGGGTTAAGAGTTCTTTATATATTCCACATAGAAGTTCCTTATCAGATAGAAGATTTGCAAATATTTATCACATCCTGGGGATTGTCTTTTCATTTTCTTGACAATATCCATTGATGCAAAAAGTTTTTAGTGTTTATTAGGTCCAGTTTGTTTTTTTCCCTTAATTGTTTGTGCTTTTGGTGTTATGTCTCAGAAACCATTCTCTAATCCAAGGACAAGAAGATGTATTTCCTATGTTTTCTTCTAAAGTTTTTATGGATTTAGCTCTTAGTTTTATATTTCATTGATTTTGGGTTAATTTTCATAAGGTGTGAGATAGGGGTCCAGCATCATTCATTTGCATGTGGAAATCCAGTTGTCTTAGCACCATTTTTGGGAAAGACAGTTCTTTCCCCATTGGGTTGTCTTAAAAATAAATTGATCATAATGTAAGTTTATGTCTGGATTTTGAAATTGATTCCATTTATCTCTTTTTCTATCCTTATGCCAGAAATACAATGTCCTGATTATTGCAGCTGAGTAGGAAGTTTTAAACCCAGGAAGTGGGAGCCTTCTAATTCATGTCTTTTCAAGGTTATTTTGTCTATTCTGTCTGTTGCCTTTTTCCCCTCTATTTTTGCATTTCCATATGTCTTTAGGAGCAGCTTGTCAATTTCTGCAAAAAAAAAAGAAACAGTGATTTTGACAGGGGTTACATTGATTCTATCAATAGGAGGAATATGGTCATATTAACAATATTAAGTCTTACACTACATGACCACCAGGTATCTTTTCATTTATTTAGGTATTCTTTCAATGATGTATTGTAGTTCTTAGTATATGAGTCATCTATTTCTTTTCTTAAAATTATTCCTGAGTATTTTATTCTTTTTGGTGCTATTGTAAATAGGATTGCTTTCTTTTTTCTTTTTTTTTGTTTGGTACTGGGGATTGAACTCAGGGGCATTCTACCTCCGAGCTATACCCCCAGCCCTATTTTTTATTCTTTATTTTGAAACAGGGTTTCACTAAGTTGCGGAGTGCCTCACTAGGTAGCTGAGGCTGGCCGCGAACCTGGATCCTCTAGTCACAGCCTCCCAAATGCTGGGATTACAAGCATGCACCACCACGCCTGGCTGGATTGCTTTCTTAATTTCATTTTTTTGCATTGTTCATTGCAAATGTATAAACAGACATCCTTATTTCTGGTCTTAGGAGGAAAGTATCCAGTTTCTTGCCATTAAGTATGATATTAACTGTAAGTATATATATATATATATATAGTATACTTTTATTGATGCATTATAATTATCTATCACAATGAGATTCAGAGATAGAAACAAACATGCACACAGCACTTGGTGTGTTTCCCACCAGATCCCACCCTGCTCCTTCCTCCTTTCCATACATGTTATTGAGATTAGACATATTTTAAAAATATATTATTTATTTTTAAAATAAATCTTTATTGTGTTGAGGAAGTTCCCTTTGTGCTTCTAATTTAAGTGCTTTTAAAATCATAAAATGGTATTATATTTTGTCAAATGCTTTTCCGGCATTTATTGAGATGATCAGGTGATCTTTAGCGTTTATTCTAGTAATATGGCATATTACATCGATTGCTTTTTTATGTGAAACCAATTTTACCTTGACTTACTTAAATGCCACTTAGCTACCTGTTGCTTAATTTGATTTCCTGGGATTTGGTTGAGGATTTTTCTTACTCTTGAATTTTGAGAATTCTTTATATATTTATATATAAACACTCCTATCAGGAGTATTTTTTTGGTTACAAGCAATTAAAACAAGCAAAACTGGTAATTTTTTGGAAGATGTGAGGTCAGTAGGTTCAGCTCTGGGGATAAAGTTTGAACTAATGACCGGTTGGACCAAGGGGCCTCTGTCCTTTCTGTTCTTGTCACCCATTTGAAACTAGAAGTCCTAGGAATCAGCCTGATTGGCTTAAAAGGGGTCATGTGACCAGGACAGGTAGGACACTTTTTAGAATTTGAATACCAAAATGCCTTCCAAGGATGAGCACCAATGCATGTATTTTCAACATTGTTAGTATCTGCTTCCCCCTACTCTTACCAATAGCATGTTATTAAACATTTGGATCTTTGATTCATGATGGATAAAAGAGGGTTTTGATCATGATAATTTGTAGCTACGTGAGATGTGAGGTTGACTTCTTTCCTGTGTTTGAAAAGCATTCCGGTTTCTTTTTCTGGGAACTCTCTGTTAATGTCCACCCCCAACTCCCATCTTCACTTTTTGATTTTTGCCTTTTTTGATTTGTAAAAATATCTTTATGTAATGGAGAAATTACTCCTGTATTATATACACCTGGCATTTTCCTCCTAAATTTGTTGTTCTTGTTCTTTCATTTATTTATTTTTCTGTTTGCTATGCAGAGTCTTAAACTTTTAAAATATAGTTAAATCTCTCAATTTTTAAAATTCAATTGCTTCTGAATCTTGTGTCCAGAGGTGACACATAAAGTCTTTCTCATTCTGAAATTCCAAAAAGTTATTACATGTTTTCCTCTAATACTACTCGGATTTCATTTTTATGTTTAAAATTTTTTATATATTTGGAATTTCTTTCTTTCTTTCTTTTTTTTTCAGTACTGGGGATTGAACTCAGGGGCATTCTACCTCCGAGCTATACCCCCAGCCCTATTTTTTTTATTCTTGATTTTGAAACAGGGTCTCACTAAGTTGCAGAGGGCCTTACTAGGTAGCTGAGGCTGGCTGCGAACCTGGATCCTCTAGTCACAGCCTCCCAAATGCTGGGATTACAAGCGTGAGCCACCACACCTGGCTCAGCATTTCTTTTTGTGTGAAGAAAGAGGAAGGGATCAAACTGCTATTTTCCCAAATGCGTAGTTAGTTTTTATAATTGAATGACCCTAGAATGGATTTTTTCTTTTTAAAATTTTTATTTTTGGGGTATTAGGGGGAATTCTACTGCCCAGCAATACCCCCAGATCTATTTTATTTTTTATTTTGAAACAGGGTCTTATCAAGTTGCTGAGAGTCTTGCTGAGTTGCTGAGACTGTCTTGAACCTGTGATTCTCCTGTCTCAGCTTCCCAAGTACAGGGATTACAGGCTTTTTTTTTTTTTTGCAGTACTGAGGATTGAACCCAGGGGCATTGTATCTCTGAGCTACACCCCCAGTCCTGTTTTTCATTCTTTATTTTGAAACAGGGTCTCACTAAGTTGCTGAGGGCCTCACTAAGTAGCTGAGGCTGGCTGCGAACCGGGATCCTCCGGTCTCAGTCTCCCAAGTACTGGGATTATAAGTGTGGGCCACTGCGCCTGGCTACAGGCTTCTTTTTAAAATTTAATTAAAAAAATATTTTTGGTGCTGGGGGTTGAGCCCAGGGGTATTCTACCTCAAGCTACACTCCAGCCCTTTTTATATTTTTTATTATATAATACTTATTTGTATATATTTATATTTTATTATGTATTTGTATATTTATTTGCATTTTATTTTATTTGTATATTTATTTGCATTTTATTTTATATGTATATATATATATATTTGTGGTACTGGAGATTGAACTCAGAGGCATTCTACCTCTGAGTTACACCCCTAGCTCTATTTTATTATTTATTCTGAAACAGGGTCTCACTAAATTGCAGAGGGCCTCACTAAGTTGCTGAGGCTGGACTCAAACCTGTAATCCTCCTGTCTTAGCCTCCCAAGTACTGGGATTATAAGCGTGTGCCACCATGCCCAGCTTTTATTTTTTATTTTGAGATAGGGTCTTGCTGAGAGTCTCATTAAGTTGCTGAGGCTGGCCTTGAACCTGTGATCTTCTTGTCTCAGTCTTCCAAGTACTGGGATTGCAGGTATGTGCCACTGCACCCAGTTTAATTTAACTTTTTATTGACAAATAATAATAATACAATTTGGTGTTTTGATACATATATACATGTGGAATGATCATCCAGTCTAATTAGCATACCTATTACTTCAAATACTTATTTTTTTGTGACAAGAATATCTAGAACCCTCTCTTTTAGTTATTTTGGGAGAAAAGAGTTTTTCTTTTTGGTACTAGGGATTGAACTCAGGAAGTTGTACCTTCGAGCTACACCCTCAGCCTTTAAAAAAAAAAAATTTTTTTTTTTTTTAAGTTTTGAAACCGGGTCACATTAAGTTGTTCAGGCTAGCCTCAAACCTGCAATCCTCCTGTCTCAACCTCCTAAGTACTGGGATTACAGGCATGTACCACTGGGCCTAGAGAGAGAATGGATCATTTCTGAAGATGGCTGGCGTCTATCTCTAATCCTAGTGTCTGCAAGGAAGCTAGCCTGGGGTGATTCAGACCCTGGTGAGCTAGCATTCCATTGCCTTTTTGCAGAGGGACCCTGGGCAGTTAACCTAGAGAAGAGGTGCAGCCATGTATCTCTGGGTTTTAACCTAGATCAGGAAGGTCTGCCAGAAAACAGTATGGAGCTTTTAGAACTATTTAGAACTCTGAAGAATTGCTCTCTCAAAGTTATGTTGTGGGGTTATGTCCTTGATTCCTTTGATGGATGCTACAGGAAGCATCCTTATAGAACCATTGTTTCTCTGGCTGTTTTGAGGGTATCGGTTAACTTAGTACTTCTTTTTTTTTTTTGGTGCTGGGATGGAACCCAGGGGCATTCTACCTCTGAGTTACACCCTCAACCCTATTTTTTATTCTTTATTTTGAAACAGGGCCTCACTAAGTTGTGGAGGGCCTCACTAAGTAGCGAGGCTGGTGGTGAACCTGTGATCCTCCTGTCTGCGCCTCCCAAGTACTGGGATTACAAGCGTGCACCACCACACCTGGCTTAACTTAGTACTTCTCAACTAGAGTCTTGAATTTTTATTTTGTTTTGGAAAAAACAAGTATCATTTATTTTCTAGATACATCACAATTAAATTTTATAGTTGAGATATAAAACAGAAGGCAAACTCTTGGTCATCTCTAAATAAAAAGAAGCACTGAAGAAAACCCCGTTTTCATCATTGTAACACATTAAAATAGGTGACATGGGGAGTGGGGAGTGGGCACTTAGCAATACATCATGTTTGAAAGGTTCCTGTCAGAGGACACTGCCAATCAGGTGGGGTTACTCAATATAATGTAGGATGGCAAGTTACATTTGAATTCCAGATAAAAAAGAATACTATTTTGGCATAAATAGGTCATGTAATAAATATTGCATGGGACATATTTGTACCGAAGTATTATTCATTTTTTTTTTTAAATCTGAAATTCAAATTCAACTGGGCATCCAGAAGTTTTATTTGTGAACTCTAGAAACTCTACCCCAGGGAACACTTGGCGGTGTCTGGAGACATTTTTGACTGCCACAACTTGAGGAAGGTTTGCTACTGGTATCTGGTAGGTAGGGACCAGGGATGCTGACAAATCATACAGTTCATAAGACAGTCCCCCAAACAAGGAATTACCCGGCTGAAAATGTCAGTAACATTAAGGTTGAGAAATCATTGAGGTTGAGACTATTTCTCATAGTTCACAATTAAGAATGCTTTAGTATAAATCTCCTTTACAAGAAAACTTGAAGAAACCCTAAAATTCCCCCAAGGAATTGGCTTTTTTGAAAAAAATTAAAATTAATGACAACAAGAAAAGAAACAAGTAAATGATTTTATTTTCATTTTTACTTTGACTGTCAGGAAACAGACCAAATTAAAGGCCCAAGCATAAAGACTGTGTAGGATTTTATGCACTGCATATATATTTCCTTTTTCTTTTTGGTCTTGACATGCTAGCCTGATTTGCATTTCCCTAATTATTCTTTATTCATTTTTCACCATTTACTGTACATCACTCGATTCCCTTGTGGGATAAGGCGGGGACACACACACAGATGCATTCACTTAAATATTCAAACATATATTTTATCAGACATTTGACTTGGCTTTACTGTGTCCTTGGGAATCAGATAGAAAAACGGGGGCCATGCAGTCCCTTCCCCACAATCTTCAGACCTCAGGACATGCCTTTGGCTCTCTGGGATTCTTTCCCCTTCAGGCCCAAGCCTTAGAACCCTGGAGGTGGTTGGCCCTGGAAAACCAGAGCCGCCATGAGGCTGGACTCTGGGCATCAGAAGAATGGACATTGGTTTCCTCCAACTGGATCTTGGGAGGCGACGAAAGTCCCTTCTGCTGCCCAGAAAGCGAGGGTGGCTCTGCAGAGCCCGAGCAAGCAGGGCTGAGAAGCACGGTGGCGGCCTACGCAGACACACACTGGGAATGAGCGAGATTGCATCTTCCTCTGGACCAGCGAGATTCTATAAACATAATCAAAATGTAATAGAAACTTTTTGGAAATGCTGTTATGAGGAGAAAGCATCAATCTTGATGGAACTCCGCTCAACAGGCTTTGCGGAGCTAATCAATCATGGTCAGGACTCGGCCTCCCCATCTGTCTGCGCCGGGGACGGAGTCGAGCTGCCTCACTCCCCGGCTGGGGCTGGGTCCCCTCACCAGGCAATCCATCATGCTGCAGGGGGATGGCGGGAGGGGAATAATGGCACGCTAATAAACTAGGGGCTTTTTTCATTCCCAACTAATTTTTAGTAAATGAGCCCAATCCAGACCGAGCAGGAAAAGAGCCCGAGGAGATGGTGCTTCCGAGATGCGCCTCGCTGGCTGGGGACAATGGCTCCCGGGGCCGAGGAGAAGCGACAAGCCAGCCCAAGCCAGGGACGAGCCTCTCCGGGTTCAGCGGAGGGAGAAGCTGGCTGGTGGCGGCGCAGGAAAGAAGAAGCCCGGAACTACTTCCGGAATGGTGGCAGGGACTTCCTGGGTGCAGACACCCATCGTGGCTTCATACCTGCATCTGGCTTTGGAACTTGGGAGTCAGTGTGGCTTATGAGGGAAGCCAGGAGTCAGAGATGGGTCCAAGCCATGGGTTGAGGTTGATAATAAGAAATGAACTCAGGGGATAGAAGACAAGGAAGAAGAATGAGAAACAGAATACAAGAAGGCCTTGGGACGAGGCTGTGAATAATCAAAGCGCCTGGGCCTGTTGCATCCGGCAGTTTCTGCTTTAGGGTGAACATTCTAGGTTACAGGCAGGACAGGGCCCAACGTGGATATTCTTAGCGAGGCCTGCAATTTGGGGGACCTTGTCTGCTTTTGCTCACCCCTGTTGCCTCCAGCACTTTGCTCAGTGCCCAGCCCAGGCTGGGTGCTCATAAATATCTATTAAATGAATACATGAATGAGAATTGTCTCTGAGAGTAGATTTTTGAAGATCTGGTTTCATAAATTCCTTAAGTTCTCCAACTTCAGGTTCCCATTCTGATACATATATGTCCCTCAGTCCCTAGTTTCTTCCTACTCAGGACCATATTTTGGATAGGGACAGAGGGACAGCTTTGGAGAAGGTGAATGGATTTGTAATCTGTTGCTGTGTGACAACTTACCCCCAAACGAACAGGCTTTGAATGAGAATAAGTGTCTCTTATCTTCGGTGCCTGCTGTGGGTGGGGTTCCGGGAGCTGTTTTCTCCCGTCTGTTTCCAGGGCTGGTGTCTTTCTGGAACTGTGCTCAGCACTTTTGCTCTCAGGACTTAGGGATGGCTGCAGATTGCCTGACTTTTCTTGCATCAAGAGGTGGGGTCAAGTTGGGTGTGGTGATGCCCTCCTGTAGTCTTAGTACTTGGGAGGCTAAGACAGGAGGATTGCAGGTTTGAGGCCAGCTTCAGCAACATAATGAGACTCTCAGAAACCTAATGAGATCCTGTTTCAAAACAAAATATAAAAAGGGCTAGGGGTGGAGGTAGAATGCCCTTGGGTTCAATTCCCAATACTCTCCCACCCCCCCCAAAAAAGGTGGGGTCTATTTCCCCTCTCCTTGAGTCTAGCCTGTCAATATTTAACCAATAGAATTTGGAAGAAGCCATGTATGCCAGTTCTGGGCCTCATTTTTAAAAGGACTGGCAGCTCACTCTTTAGTCTCCTGGAGCCTTAGCTGCCATGTCAGAAGCCTGACCATGCTGCTAGACACACCAGAAGGCCCCGTGTCCTCATGGAAAAAGAGGCACTAGGCTGAGCCCAGCCTCTCAGTTCCTGCTGAGGTCCATGTATATGCGTGGACCCTCCAGCTCAGTCTAGTTGCTGACTGAGTACCAAGTGAGTATAGTCAATGCTACAAAGAGTAGAAAAATGGCCCAGGTGCGCTGTGCCACAGAATCACGAGACATAATAAAATGGGTGTTATTTTAAGCCTCTAAGTATTAGAGTAGTTTGTTTTGCACCAAAAGTTAATTGGAACACCCAGAATCCAAGGGAGGATCGTAGATTGCATCTGATTCAATTGTACACTCTGTTATTTGAATCATTTTCTTGGTTTTTTTTCCCCTAAACATCATTCAGTCTTTTGCTTTACATACATACCTAGAGGGGTGATCATCACCTCTGAGGGGCATCACCTTCTCTGGTGGAATGGTTATGAGTCTTCCTTCTGCTCTTCCTCCACCTTTTTGTATCCCCACATCTTTCTTTTCTTTCTCTCCTTTCTAAATATGATTGGGAGAGGAATCAGAGAATGGTTCCAAAAGGAGGTGATGCTGAGTGGGGTCTTAATGAAAGCGTAGGAGTGGAGCTCGTTCTAGACTCAGCATGCAGAGTGTGGGCATGGTGGGAATGATGGGACTTGGAGTGATTGGAGGGGAAGCTGGGGCCATCTCA
Organism: Graphiurus murinus; assembly: GCA_004027655.1. Classification (NCBI taxonomy): domain Eukaryota; kingdom Metazoa; phylum Chordata; class Mammalia; order Rodentia; family Gliridae; genus Graphiurus; species Graphiurus murinus. The sequence continues at coordinate 36,452 of PVLC010000804.1, forward strand.
CCGTAGGCCTTAACGCTATCCAGGAATTCAGGTTTCATAGCCAGGCACAACAGAGAGATTTTCCTCTGGGTGCTGTGGGGTGGTCAGACCGGTTAAGAGGTTGATGCAGTGAAAGACGGTGTCAGCTTAGATTGAGTGGAGGTGGCGGAGTTGCAGGAAAGCAGGTGGTTTGGAAAGTATAGCATGTTTGCTGTGTTGCCTGAGAATATGCAATTCTGCTGTAAAGGACAAGAAAAACAAATAGGATGGCTGAACCTTCTAAGAAGTGTTTGGCATGGATGGTACATAAGCTGGCAGCTTATGAGATAGAGGCAAAACTTAGAGAATGTGTAACACAACGAGGAAGCTTGGGCGTCTCAGACAGAATTCATAAGATGTGTCAAATATAGATGGTGAGAATTTTAGTAGCTTGATAATTATAGATTAAATGGTGTATATGGTGAAACACATAAGAGTGTTAGAAACAGAAATGGATGGAAAGACCAAATCATGATTGCCTCAAGTCTGGTCTGATAGCTAGGTCATCCCTAATTGGCCACCCACTGGTGTCGCCAACCCTGGGCTCATTATGGTCCCATATATTTTCCATCCAAGAAATACGGGTAAAGCCCATGGCTGTTTGGCATGCCAGTGGCCCAGCATATGTGCTTGTCTCCACCTCTCAATAGTGTGTGTACTTGACTGGCCCCAGGCACTTTCATCTGTTGGACCCTGTATTAATCTGTTTTCTGTAGCTAGTAACACAATACCACAGACTGTGCAAGTTCTGGAGGCTCAAGGGCCTGCATTTGGTGGTGACCTTCTTGCTGGCAGAGTCCTCAAGTGGTGCAGGACACCACAGGACAAGAGACAGGAAGGGTGACCTGTGTCTGTGTCTCTTCTGATCTCTCTCTTCTTATAAAACCACCAGGATTCAACAATGAAGGTTCCACTTTGATGAGCTTATCTAATCCCAATCACCTCTCAGAGACATATTAACACTTGGGGAACATATTTAAACCATAACTGACCCCCCTACCCCTTACTCAAACCTCTGTTCTGGTGTTGTGAATCACATTATTAGTGAGGAAGGCTGGTGTGTCAGAGAAAGACAGGCATATATATATATATATATATATATATATATATATATATATATATATATATATATGGAGAGAGAGAGAGAGAGAGAGAGAGAGAGAGAGAGAGAGAGAGAGAGAGAGAGAGGAACATTGTAGACTCCAGGGTCTCTCGGTCCTTCCACCATACTACAAACTTAGTAATTTAAAATGATGGCCATTTATTGTCTCATAGCTTCTCTAGGTCAGACGTCTGAGCACGGCTTAGCTGGATCCTCTGTATTAAGGTCTCACAATGCTGCAATCAAGATGTTGACCAGGGCTCTGGTCTCATCTGAAGCTCGACCGAGGAGGGATGAATTCCAAGCACCTGTGTTTATCCACAGCATTCAGTTCCTTACAGGCTGCTGGATCGGGGGCCCAGTTTCTTGCTGGCTCCTTTTCTTGGCTGTCATGTACCAGGTGCCTTCAATTCCTTTCACATGGCCGTCTCCATAGACAGTGCATAACATGGCAGCCTTGTAGGTCAGATCCCAAAAGACAGAGAGAGACTTTCAGCAAGGTGGGTATTATAGTCTTACATGCAATCATGTACATAGCATTAGCTTTGAAGCATCCTGTTAGAAGCAAGGCAGAGGAAACTGCTCACACTTAGAAGGAGGGGATCACACACAGACCTGGACACAGAGACGTGGGGGTCCTGAGGCCCCCCTGGAGTGTATGCAACATACATTTAGACTGACACAGGAGGATTGCAGGTTTGAGGCCAGCCACAGCAATTTTTTGAGGTCCTTAGCAACTAGCGAGATCCTGTTTCAAAAATGAAAAATAACATAGGCCTGGGAGTATAGATCAGAGGTAGAATGCCCTTAGGTTCAATCTCCAGTACTGCAAAAACAAAAACAAAAACCCCTAGAATTGGGACCAATAATCTAGTCTTTTTTTTTTTTTTTTTTTTGGTGATACTAAGAATGAACCCAGTGGTATTCTACCTCCAAGCTACACCCCTAGCCCTTTTAAAAATTTTATTTGTTTTTGTCTTACTAGGTTGCTGAGAGACTCACTAGGATGCTGAGGCTGGTCTTGAACCTGCGATTCTCCTGTCTCAGTCTCTCAAGTACTGGGATTACAGGCATGTGCCACCATGCCCAGCTAGTCTTTTTTTTTTTTAACATATTAAAAAATTTTAAAAAAATCCACACATTTTAGAGAGACTTTAAAATAGAATATTTTATTTTAAAATTGTCATTTATTTCACTTAAAATTTCATTTTCATGTTGTGTTTAAATTAATTAGAACCTAGGACAGCTTTCCAGTAGCCTTCAAGCCTCCAGTCTTTTAGTCAAGATGAGCCATAAGCCAGACTTACCAGAAATGGAGAAGTTTGACAGAGCAAAATTAAAGAAAACTAATACTGAAAACTAATACTCCTTTCCTCTCCAAGGAAACTATCCAGCAAGGGAAAGAGTGTGTTTAAATATCATAAAAAGATCTCCTCCCAAGAGCTAATTCCAACATTGCCTGAGAATCTTGATTGTAGGCATTTTTTTTTTTTTTTAAACCTAGGTATTTGTAGAGATTTTATGGCTTCTCACCTATACTCCCTGGCTAAGAGGTCAACAGTAGTCGACATTCCCTTAAACTTACTTTAAACTTCCCATTGGTGCACAAATAAATTCTGGAATACAGATGCTGGCGGTAAGCTCACCTTTGTAGGTGTAGTCTTTGTACCCTCTACCGGGCAAGTCAATTTTAATCTACAATGGACACCTCCATTGCTTGTTTATCTTCATGCAGTTGACTTTTTTGCAACTTCTCACAGCTTATTTCCATTTCTAATGTAGCAATAAGATAATAAATGTAAAAATGAATTATGTGTAGAAGACCTTATTTTTATTAACATCTGCTGATAATTTATATTAGACTTCTATTGTTACATTTTATACATTTGCACTTTACATGATATTTTGTATTGTTTTATGCTTTTTATTTGAAATGTATTAAATATTTAATTTTAGTGATTTTTATTTTAATTCTAAAAACTATAAGGAAAATGCCATCATTGATTTTTTTTTTTTAACAATGCAAATTTATTTTCTCATAGTCTTGGAGACTAGCAGTCCAAGATCAGATTTGGTTTCTCCTAAGGCTTCTCTCCTTGGCTTTCAGAGGGCCATCTCATCTGTGACCAGCATTCCTGGCATGTCTCAGTGTCCTCATTTCCTCTTCTCTCTTTTTAAAACATATACTTTTATTGGTGCGTTGTGGTCTCACATCATACTGAAGTTCAGAGTGACAGAGACGTGCATGCACACAGGACTTGGTGAGCTCCCCCCCCCCCCCCGTTCTCTCCCCAACTCCTCCCCTTATATCGGGATTAGCATTGATAATTTCATATATATTCATAATGTCAATGGAAGTATTTCCTTCATTAGTTCCCCCTTCATTAGCCCCCCCTCCATCGTTCCGGGGGGGGGGGGCTCCTCCTTTTTCTAAAGTCCCTCTTGTATCCCAATTACTCCCTAGCTTCCACATATGAGAGAAAATATATAACTTCATTTTCTGTGACTGGCTAATTTCACTTAACATGTTTTCCAGGTCCATCTATTTTCCTACAAGTGATGTATTATTATTATTATTTTTTTTGGTGGTACCATGGATTGAACCCAGGGGCATTCTACTTCCGAGCTACACCCCCAGCCCTATTTTTTATTCTTTATTTTGAAACAAGGTCTCACTAAGTTGCAGAGGGCCTCACTAAGTAGCTGAGGCTGGCCAGAAACCTGTGATCCTCCTGTCTCAGTCTCCCAAGTACTGGGATTACAAGCATGTGCTACCACCCCTGGCTCAAGTGATGTAATTTTGTTCTTCTTTATTGTAGAGTAGAATTCCATTGTGTATATGCCCCTGGCTTCAATTCCCAATACTGGGGGGGGGTGGGGTGGGGAAGAATTGGGACCAATAATCTAGTCTTTCACACGCTCAGATTTGCACAGTGGGAAAAGTCTTCTGGCAGTCAGTCTCAGTGGAGTAGAGGCTGGCTCTCCATGCTCTAGGTGAGGGACAGCCCCGAGCCAGGCCGGGGGTGGTGTGGCTGGAGGAGGTGTGGTGAGAGATGGAGTGACAGCAGTTAGATGAGGACCTGCCGTATCTGCTATACCCTGCCTGGGGCTTTACATTCATTCTCTCCTTTAATCCTTCAGCAACCTCATGACGTGGGTCTACCATGAATCCCATTTTATACAGGAGGAAGGCGTAGGAAGGGAAGTATCTTGCAAAGGCCAAACAGTTGGCCTTAGACTTCTCTTCTGCCTGCCTGCCTCTAGGGCTTTCCCACCTGGGGTGAGGGAGAGACAGGAATCTGATCAGACCTCCATGTTTAGGGGACAGGTAGGTGGCAGCCTCACTTACTAAGGCCGAGCCTCGCAATTTTGAGATCAACCAGGGGCAGCGATGAAGGAGAGGAAGGTGCCAGGAGACTGATTTTGAAAGAAAAGGGACAAGTTCCCTATTCCAAAATAGCAGTGGCTCTCTCTGGCCTTGCTCTCCTCTTTTTGTTTACCTGCAACTTCTTTCAACTTCTGCTGGAGACGGAGAGCAAGGGAGGACAGAATCCTCCAGGGGCCGAGGCTGCTGCTCAGCTCGCAGTGTAGCCTGACAAATCAAGTGGGTAAAACCCATTAATTAGCAGTTTTGGAAACAGTTGCAAAGTTAATTATTCCGTTTTCTGATGAAAGAAAGCTAATTTTTGGCATTTACTCTGACAGTGACATGAACTAACATTTTTCGAGTTGACATCCCTCAAGATAAATGATGCCGGGAGGCATTTGTGCAAACATCCTGACCCACAGCTCGCTGCCGAAGACTGTCTGCCCTGGGCGCCTCCGCCACCGTGTTTTGCCCTGCAAGTTTGGGGAGCGGGTGAGCCAAGAAGGGGCTTAGGGGGGTGAGGAATGAAGAAGAGAGAGCTGGTGATATCCAGAAGAGACTCAATGCTGGAGAGAACATTTGCATATTCAGAAGGGTTTTGCTGGAACTGAAAGAGTGGGGAGTGCATGTCTGTCTGTCTGTCTGTCTGTCTGTGGTGAGATGCATAGCCAGAGGAGGGACCTAGTTTTCCAAGTGCTGATCTTCTCCCTAGAATTTGCTTTTGAATATGAGGTCTGTGTTCAACTGTCTGCTCGCACCTTGCAAGCACCTGAAACTCAGCAAGGCCCAGAAGAACCACAGTCCCCTACCAATTCGAGCCTTCCTGAACCTTCCCCACTCAAGGACACACCACCATCATCCATCCACACACTTAGGCCAGATCCAAAGCCATCATCTCTTAAATTCCTTTCCCTTCCCTGGTTCCTCATATCCAGTCTATCAGCAAGATCTGCCAAAGCTACCTCCAAAACTCACCTCAGATTTGTTGTCTCCTCTTGTGTCTTTCACCACTATCCTGGTCTAAATGGCCATCACTCCTAATTCAGTCCTATCCTGTCGAAACATAATGAGGACCACATATGAAAGTTTATATTTTCTTGGGGTTACACCGAAAAGTAAAACAAAATAGGTGACTTTAATTTTAATAATGTCTCTTACTTTCCTAGTACTTGGGAGGCTGAGACAGGAGGGTCACAGGTTCGAGGACAGCCTCAGCAAGTAGTGAGTCTCTCATCAACCTAGTGAGAACTTATTTCAAACTAAAAATAAAAATTAGAGCTGGGGTTGTAGCTCGGAGGTAGAATTCCCCTGGGTTCAATTCCCAGTACCACACACCAAAAAAAAAAAAAAAAAAAGTCTTTTACTTAACTCACTATATTTAAAGTATTATCATTTTAACATCAGCAAAAACCATTATTGAGATAATTTGAGGTAATCCTCCTCCTCCTCCTCCTCCCCCTCCTCCTCTTCTTCATCGTCGTTGTCGTCATCATCATCTTCAAAATCCTGTGTGCAGCTAGATGTGGTAGTGCACACCTCTAATCCCAGTACTTAGGAGGCTGAGACAGGAGGATTGCAAGTTTGAGGATAGCCTCAGCAACCTAGGGAGACCTTGTTTCAAAACAAAAAATAAAAAAAGGACTGGGGGTGTAACACAGAGGTACAATGCCCTGGGCACCCCAGCAATCCCCAGCACCAAAAAAAAAAAAAAAAAAAAAAAATGTGCGTTTTACACTTATAGCACATTTCAAAATGACTGCTCAATTTTCACTGGAAACACTTGATCTGTATTTGGATTTTATGAAATTTACAGTTGGAAAAAGTAGAATCACATATAAAAGTTGCTACAAACATACTTAAAAGTTTTAAAATAGCTGAATAAAGTAGGATATGATTTTGATTAATTTAAAGAAAATAAAAGATTGAGCTGCTGGGAGGCACTGGCCACATTTCAAGTGCTTCCTGCGGCGGGCGGAAGCTGTGTTAGTTCAAAATGGTCTCCCCATCTTGCCTGCCGAACCCATCGTCCCCAAGTAGCCAGAAGGATATTTTAAATCTGCACATTGGACTGTGTCACTTCCCACCAGGCCTAGGATAAAAATGAAAACCCCTTGCTATAGTCCACATGACTTTGCATGATCTAGTCCCTCTCCCCTCTGCTCTGCACATCCAGCGACCCTGGCATTTTTAAGAAGTTTTTCAAATATATCATATCTGCTACTGCTGAAGTGTAAATCGCAAAGGAGGGCGTGGACTAGGGCTTCCGTGCCTTGCAGGGCAGGTGTTCCTGAAGGTCACTGGAGCCCCTGGGGGTGTGGGTTGAGGACAGTGGGGAGACCAGGCTCCGCTTCACTCTTTGTGGCTGTCTCTCTCTGCCTCTCAAGAGCCGAGCTGGAATCCCATGCTCTGGCCAGTATCCCTCGTAACACAGGCAAATTAATTGTAAACAGATGCCGAGTTGTGGGAGTTAAATACAGACATCTCACCAAATGTCAACCCTTCCCCTGGGCCACCACGGAGTTGTGGCTTCTCATCCTCCCTGGGGAATCGGGAGAAAGTCTCTCCCATGTGCTGGTGGCATGGTTGACACAGGAGTTTTTCAGCCATTCATGAAAACTCAAGGCAAATTATGACTCTGAAAATCAGAACCTGCCAGGTGAATTTATTTTTATGAGATAGATATAAACAAAAGGTGCTCTCAGGGTAGCACCAGTTCCTGGTAACCACAGACTCTCAGGTTGTAAGAACTGGAAAGGATGGTCTCGTCTTCCCACTTCAAAGAGGGTAAACTGAGGCCCAGAATATGGAAAGGACTTGTTCAAGCTATTCAGACTAGAGTTTGGAAAAGACTTCAGACCTAAAGTCAGAGACTGACCTCCCTCTCTCCCTCTTTTCCACCCTCCTTTCCTTTCTTCCTTCCTTGTATTGGGGATTAAACCCAGGGACATTCTACCTCTGAGCTACACCCCAGCCCTTTAAATTTTTTATTTTTAAATATGTTTTTTTATTGGTGCTTTATAGTCTTGCATCATAATGTATATCATGTTGATAGTGACATACATGTGCACAGCACCTGGTGGCCTTCCCCTGGCTCCAAACTTTTTTTTTTTTAATTTTGAGACAAGGTCTCACTAAGTTGCTGAGAGTCTTGCTACTTTGCTGAGCCTGTTCTTGAACCTGTGATCCTCCTGTGTGAACCTCTCAAGTACTGGGATTACAGGTGCATGCCACCACATCCTGATTCAGAGACTCTTTTTAAAGTGCAAATCTGGTTTCATCTCCCTCCAGTACTCCTAATTGCCTGGAGAATAAACCTTTGCTCTCAGGCAGGGCCGGGGGGCCTTTTCCCCTCTCCCCTCTATCTCAGCCTCATCTCCCCAGCTCTCCCAGGTCGAGGGACTTCCTTGCATTCCTGAACGTATCACTCTAGTGCTTTTGCTTGTGATATTTCCTTTGTTTCCCCACCTGTCTACTAAACTCCTATTCACCTGTCACAATCCAACTCAGATGTATCTTCTTCTCAGAAGCCCCCTTGACTCCCAGGAAGAGCTACTCTGTTCTTCTGGGATTCTGTAGCACAGAACATGTCACTGTGATTGTGTATTTCTCTCTTTTTCTCTCTTCCCCCTCCTTGCCCCCAAACTACTGTGTTTTATTTTTGTTTCCCTGGAACTCGGCCCAGAGTAGGTACTCAATAAATATTTGTGACGTTGGTGTTGTCAAAGCCAGGGGACCCTTTTCTTATCTTCTCTGGAGCATCTGATGTTGTTGAACTCTCTCTCCTTGACATGCTTTGTGGTTCTAGCTTTGTGGTTCCCTCCCACCTCTCTCACTGTTCTGCCTCAGTCTCTGTATTGGTACACTTCTCATTGCTGTCACCACATACCATAGGCAGACTAACTTTAAAAAGCAAAGAGATTTACTTAGCTCACAGTCTTAGAGGTTTAAGGGCATGGGCCAGCATCAGCTCAGCTCTGGTGAGGACCTCATGGCACTATGGCACAAGTGCGGGTGGGAGGAAGAGATCACATCTCAAAATAGGAAGCCAGAGAGTGACTTAGGGGTCAGACTCCCTCTTATAATAACTCGCTCTCATGAGAGCTCAGGGTTCCCATGAGATCTACCTTAATCCCTTCCAAGGGCAGCTCCCCTAGTGATCTAAGATCTACCATGAGGCCCACCACCTCTCAGCATTGCCACCCTTGGGCCCAAGCTCCCACCTGTTAGGGAACACACCCAAACCATATGGGAACCTCAGCAGTCCCATCCTCGGCCTGTCTCTGATAGGCCATGTCTGTTCAGGGACTTATCCTGGTCCTCTGGTCCTTTTCTGGAAAGCCTTCTCTGCCTGGGTCGGGTGACGTTTGTCTATGCTATTCCCCTCTTCTCGAACACTCTTCCCTTCATTTCTGGCCTACCGGCGTCTTCTTGAGTTTTGGGTTTAGGCTCAAAGGCCACCCTCGCAGAACCCTTCCCCAACCACCTGACACCAGCTGGCAGGAATGGCAGATGAGTGGAAGAAAGGAGGAGGGGCAGGGCTGGCCGAGCAGCGTGTGGGGGTGTGGTGGGGGGCTCCGCAGGTGCTGGTGTCTTAGTGCATTCGAGCATCTTGAAAACCACCATCTGGGGGTTCCACTTCTCAGTCCTGAGACGGGCAGGCCCCAGGATTTTTGGGTTATTAACTCCCTTCAGTGAACTTCAATGAGCGTGATAAAACACTCAGCAGAATGCAGCAAGAGCTCATAAAAGCAGGATTTAGTGCCATTTTATAGATGTCAGGGCTGACTTCTACACTGAAGCCGGTGTATATTTAAAATTCACGCCTGACTCACTGCGTTTGGGGAGAAGGTCTGAGGCCTGAGAGGAGGAGGTGACAGGCCCCGTGTTCATCTCCCAGGTCTGGCACCCATGGGGGGGGGTTCTGATGTATGAGGCCTCCTAGCACAATCAGGCTGAGCCAAGCAGGGCTCACTCAACCTCTTCCAGGAAGCAGTCTTCCTGATGGGCTGTGAGCCTGGGCTCTGGAACCAGCCAGACCCGTGTTCAAGTTCTGGCTCGATGACCGGTGGTGCCTATTAGCCAGGGATGTGGACGTCCAGTGCTGACACCAGGAGAGTCCCAGCGTTCCAGGACTAGTTGGCCATTCTAGACCTTGGCTCCATTATTTCTTGGCTTCGTAAACTTGGCCGCATCCCTTCCCTTTCTAGTCCTCTACAGCTGTCGAAAAGAACAATTTAACCTACCTTGTTAGTCAGGTTAATCAACACAAGTTGCCAATAACAATCAATCCTCCGACTCTCCATAGTTTAACACAAGTTCTTTCTTCCATCACAGTACAGTGTGGGTTAGGGGCTCTGTCGTCCCATAGGGCCTCCTGAGACTTTCTGCTGGATCCAAGATCCAAGAGGGAGAATTTAGTGGGATTTTTTTTTTTTTCAGGGTTGGGGGGATGCAGGGGTGGTAAGCCACATTCACAAGCCAAATTCAGCTTCTAGTTTGTTTTTGTAAATAAAATTTTATTGGGACGCAGACACACTCATTTATTTATTTATCATCTATCTGTGATGGCTTTCATACCACAGTGGCAGAGTTGAGTCATTGTGACAGAGCCCATGTGGCCTGCCGAGCCTCAAGTATTTGCCTCCCTGTCCATTTACAGGGGCTAGGCCTGGACATGGTGTCCATGATTTGATGTCTGTCCCCACCCCACAAAGCCTCATCCTTCCCTAGACTCCACCGGCCACATCTCAGTTGACTGACCACCAGATAGTTGTGAGGAAAGCGGGGAAATATAGAGGAGTGTGTGGGTTTTGGCTTCACTGGCAATCTCCGCCGTACCTGCCTCTCAGGATCATTATGAGGATGTAGTAAGACAACACGTAGAAAGTGTTTTTTAGAAGGTCTGGCCGTTGGTAGCTCTTTGTAATGATACCCATAGCTCTCTGGGCCTCAGGGTTTTACTAACTGTCTGGGATGTTAAACTGTGTGGGAGAACCCCTTCCTCATCCTTGGGAAAAGAAAGAGGAGCTTGGTTGCTTAGGTCTCTCAGTAAGTAACCAGGACACGAGCTGAGTGCCTTGTTCCCTTTGACCTGAACCTGGCTCTGGTTAATTCCGTGTAGCCAACTGGGTCTGGGGACCAGAAGAACTCAGGGATCCTTACTTGGGTGCTAAACCTCCCAGCTCCCAACCAGGCTTTTTCTACTGGACAGAGGAGCTGCTGTGTGCTCTCCCGGCTCAGCTCTTAGTATATTGCTCTTGCTTATGGCTTCCTGGCTGGATATTCATAATCTGTGATGCCTGTCCCCTCTCCCCAGCCTTATCCTTGAATGCCACTTAAAACCAGCAAGTTTGGAAAATTAAAAAATACTTTCTACTAATTACAGTATATGAAAGATATATATAACATTGACCATATGTTATTAATGATATTTTTACTTTGGAAAGTAACTATAATAAAATTTATTTAAAGCATCGACTAGAGGTTAATTAGTAGTTAAGCCTGATATTTTAAAGTTAATTCACTAATAGGGAGGTGATTATTCACTAATAATAATGAGCAATTCTCATTTTAGACCCAAGCTTACTCAGTTTTCCCTTCTTTTGCATCGATTTTCCTAAGAGTTGAGTTCCTGAATGTGTAGAAATATGGCATTTGAAAACACACAGCAGAAATTGTTGACTTTTTTTTAAACGATGCAAGATTTGTTTTTGTAATAGAAATCTAGCACTTCTCATAAAGAGAGTTGCCTTAGTGTTTCATTTTAAAGCCATAGCCCAGAAATAGAAGTCGAGTTTTGTAAAATGAGATAAGATAAAACAAAACAAAACAAAATAAAATAAAATAATAAAATAAACTCCAGCAAAAACAGCAAAGCGATCATATTTTTGGTTGCAGGAAATTTTGCAATGCCTATAAAATCACCCACGATGGTGTGTCTGGGCACTGGATTGCCCTTTGGCCTCGAGTCACTATCTGAGGAGACCGATTTGACTGAGAAGGAGAGAGATTTCTTGCCTGCCCCAGCAAGCACTCACTCTCCCTGGAGACCAAGAGCCGAGACACCCTCCAACTCGTTGCTCTCAACTCCGTGCACAGCGACGTGGAGATGGACTCACCTTACTAAAGGGCCTGGGAAGCTTTGCCCAGTTTGGGGTATGGAAGGGGTTTCCGTTTGTAGAAGCAGCTGGTGTCTGTCTTGTTGGTTGGCAGCAGCTGTATAGCATGCTGTGCTGGTAGGAACAGGGGCTTCAAAATCAAGCCGACTTGGGTTCAGATTTTGGCTGAGTGGACTAGTAGTGATGCCCCCCTTGGGCAAGGCACTTCAGCTCTTTCTTTCCTCAGTGGAGGAATGTCCCTGAAGGGCTCTTCAAATGCAGGAGCTCAGCAAGTCTGTTTCCTTCTTAGTTCACGCCTCTCTGCTTTGTTGCCTGGTGAACAAAACTTTTCTGGAGATTCTGTTTGGAGGCTCGCTCTCTTGGTTCTCTCCAACCAAGTTGGCTGGTTTTCTCCTCTTCTGCTCTCTTTGTGGAAAACTCTGTGAATACTTTGACGATGGCGCTGGCCATCAGGGTCACGTTATGGCACCTTGTGTTGTAACAATTTGTATAACATGTGTGTCTGAAATGTGTGTGTCTGCCAGAATGCCTTTGGCTGCAAGTAACAAATGATCACATTCAAACTTGCTTATTCGGTGGGGAAGCTAATTATGCCAAGGAACAAAAATCCTTCGGAAGCTAGACTCTGTCTCTAGACCAGGCGAGGCCATCAAAGGGGAGAGAGGAGGTGGGAGTTTAAAAGTACAGATGGACCGCCACGTGTTGGTAGGCTCAGGCTACTTAGCATCTCTTTCTGGAGCTTGAGAATTGATTGCTGTGTCATCTCAGAGGCTGGTCCGACCCTGCCCTCCTGCCCTTGGTGATGGGCGTGGCTCCCTCGATTCTGACCTCATACCTCTTCTGCTACATCTTTTAGACTAGGCAAGGGAGGCTGCTCTACTCGCGGAGCTGATCAGGAAGTTAGATAAACTACTGCATGAAACAGAGCCAGGCAAACTTCCAGGTTCCAGCAACTTGGGAGGAGGCTCAGAAGCAGAAACTTTTTTTTTTTTTTTTTTTTTGCGGTACTGGGGACTGAACTCAGGGGCATTCTACCTCCAAGCTACACCCTCAGCCCTATTTTTTATTTATTTTGAAACAGGGTCTCACTAAGTTGTGGAGTGCCTCTCTAGGTAGCTGAGGCTGGTCGCAAACCTGGATCCTCCAGTCTCAGCCTCCCGAATGCTGGGATTACAAGCGTGCGCTACCACGCCCGGCTTAGCAGAAACTTTTGATAGGGACAATTGAAAGCAGGATTCTTTGGGGGGAGCTATGGTCGTATTCATGACCCACTGACAAGGTTTTCCTCCTCTTTTACTGTCCCTCCTTTGCTGATACTGAGCATATTATATGTCTGTTTTACACTGTGGAGGCCACCAAGTGGAGAAAATGCTACTTCCTTTCCTTGCTTCCAATTTGGGGTGGTATCTGCTTTTCCTAAGTTCATCCTTAGGTGCTCCAAGAATCAGATGGTCAGGTGACCAGTTTAGCAGTCAGACAAATCCCAGGGCTACTAGGTAATGGCTGTGGAAATTTACAGAATTTACTTAACCTCCTGGGACCTCACTGCTTCACCTGTTTAATGGGATAAGGGTTATACCTGCCTCCTAGAGCAGAGTGAGGTCACACAGGCAGTGTGCCTGGAAGAAGACAGTATTTCTAGGGACGCTGATGGTTGTTCTGCACACACAAAAAAAGGACTCAGCTGTCAAGGGCAGGAAACCTTGGATTAACGAGGTTTATTTACTGTGGACTCCCCGAGAGCTCTGAACAAGCTCTGAACAATCATGTTCGTTGTGACATTAGCAGGCTGTAATTCCTTAATATGTTTACTTGTTGAATCCTGTTTTGGAAGGCATCTCATGGGACTGTGTCCATTGCTTTAGCTCTGCATTAAGGAAGCCAGTCATGGCCACCCATGTCCTGGGTAGGTCCATATTCCATCCTTCCTAAGATTGAGGGGGACTCCCATCTGAGGTAGAGGGAAGACCCAATGGAGTGAGTGCATCTCCCTTCTCCCTCTTGCATTGAGTGAAGTCTGGGGAACAGATGCCTTGGCCGTGCCTTCTGCCTGCCCTCACCTACTTCTCACAATGCATAGAGATTCATAACATGGAAATAACCACAAGACAGCCCTGGGCATTGGGTCCTCAAGGTGGGTGTAGAAATATACCTGGAAAGTGGTTCTGAGGGGCCCTGGCACATCAAGGGGCCACCACACTCTTGTCATACCCATCGTCTTGCAGCTCCGTTTGCTACCAAAACAAGAGCCATTTGGCTAAATGGGCAGCAATTTCCTGAGTAAAAGACACTTTTGAAGTTTTTTGTTTTGTTTTGTTTTTGATGGTGATACTGGGAATTGAACCCAGGGGAATTCTACCTCCAAGCTACAACCCCAGCCCGTCTTATTTTTTTATTTGAAACAGGGTCTCACTAGATTGCTGAGAGTCTCTCTACATTGCTGAGGCTGGCCTCGAACATGTGATCCTCAGCTTCCCAAATACTAGGATTATAAATGTGTGCCACCATGCCCAGTTGACACCTTCATATTTAACATACCCAAAGAGGCAGCTTACTGAGCAGGCCCTGCTGGGCAGAACCATCTTTATTCCTTGGCTGCCAGACTGATGGATGTTAGGCCTGAAACACGCACTGACCAATAGCACACAGCTATCCCCCACTCCCAAATCCCAGTTCTCCTTCCCCCGAAGAAAACGGCAAGTTCCTGGCTTCCTGGAGGAGACACAGAGTTTCTTTCCGTGGTGGGTTTTGGCCCAAATCCTCTTGAACTTGTTAGTGAGGGAAGGAGGCCATCTGGCTCCGGCTTCAGATGTGGGGCGTCCCTCCCAGCACAGCCTGGCTCCCCAGTGTGGTTAGTTTGGGATTTCCAGTGTGGATGGGTATTCCCTGGGGCCTGGGGATGAGCGGAGCCTCTGAGCAGCAATTTTTAATGTATTTCGGGAGATCCGATGGAATCTTTAGTTCCTCTCTTCAGAGAAACCCAACACAGAAAAAAAAAAAAAAATACCCCTGGTGTCCAGGCTGAAAGGTCCTGTATCAGGGCGCTGCGAACCTGCTCCCTTTCTTTTACTTTTCAGGGTCCCTGTTCTGTGTCACCTTCCTGCCTGAGGATGGCGTGCTGGGTGCCGGCATCAATGCAGCCCCAGCGTGAGGGTGATGGTGAGACACAGGGACAGTGGGCCTGTGCGTGGGCGAGGAGCGGTGGTGATGGGGACAGGAGTCTGGAGCCTCTCTAGTCCAGAGACTGCTGGAGGAGGAGACAGAGGGGAGAGGAGAGAACTGGGGGAGGGAGAGGAAAGGGGGGAGGGGCGGGCAGGTGGGAGGAGTGGGGCGGAGGGAGCAGGGGTCCCTGATAGGGGGGCATTCAGAACAGCGTGACACGTGAGTGACACCCAGTGACTTAAGAGAGAAGAAGTTGGCGGCCTGAAAGGGAGGGAGACAGCAAGCAGGGCTTTTCAATACGAGCCTTCATGTCGAGGTGACAGCAGCCATTTATCATGCCCTGAATGGGAGCGCAGGCCCGCTTAGCCGCCAAAGGCCTCTGGTTAAAGTTTTACCTGGGCGTGAAAGGGGCCCTTCCACGGGGACGGCCCCCGGGGGTCCATCCATTTGGAGCAGAAAGATGGGGGGGAGAGAGAGAGGCGTGGGACAGGATGTCTCTGGGTTAGGGGACCCCTCCAGGCATCCCTGGATAGTGGGGGTAGAGCTCTGCCTCACACAGCGATCTGGAAAGTTCTGCTCCAGGCACCAGGTTAGGAGCTCTTGTAAGCCACTGGGGGTGCGGAGTGGGGCCGAGGTGGGGAGGGGAAGCTTAGAATGGGGCAGGTGAGACCATACTTTGTCATGGGATGTCATTGGTGTCCAGCTCAAATTTTTAAAAATACTATTTAGTACTTTGCAGGTGTCAGGCACCGTGTGCCCCCCTCCTGCCTGGTCCCTCTAACTGGTCCTAATTGCTTTCAGGGGCTGAGCAGGGAGCCTATCAGGGACCTGTGTTTGTGCCCTGCACAGGCGACATTAAGCGAACAGAGTCCCTCTTGGTTTTTCATGTCATTAATTGGTGATCTTCAGACTCTGAAATAGCATTTTCCCCTCCACCATCCCTTATTTCATTATCTTCAGTTCAATACACACCAGCGCCGCACAGAGCGGCCTGCTCAGATATATTAGGAATTATTTAAATGAGATGGGGATGTATGGGTAGTTAAAAACGCAGTCTTCTATTCTGCCCTAATTATGTATCAAATTACGTTACAATTATCCCCAAATATAAACTTGCTGAGAACCTCAGAAGGGGAGGTTCTGGGGACAAGAGGAGAAAAGTGAGATCGTGGGGACTGTGTGGCCCTGGGCCCTAAATGTGTGATCTGAAACCCAGGCAGTGTGTGTGTGTGTGAGTGTGTGTATGTGTGCATGTGTGTATACCTCTGCCTCTGTCTGTGTCTCATTCTCCCTGTCTCCCTCTCTCCTTCTCTCTCTTTTTCTCTATCTCTTTTATCAACTCCTCTGCCATGCTGGATCCATTTTAGGAGTCTCTGGCTCAGGCCCTGATGGCCACCAGTGAGCAGAAGGAAGTCTTCTCCAGTCTCTGCGCTGTTGGAAACACAAGGTTCTACCACTCTCCAGCTGTGTGGTCTCAGAGAAGCCTTGTAACCTCTCGGATCCTCATTTCTTCCTTTGAGAAGCGGGAGTAACAACAGCAGTTACTTTCTACAACTCCGGGCACACAGGAGACTCTTGGAAAATGGGCTGAGCCTTCACTGTTACTGCCCTTAGCCACATATGTGGGTCTATCACTGTCATCAGATTCCCTAAAGGCTGGGAACCTGGGGTGCCGCCCTTCTCTCTGCCTCTCCCTTCCTCTGCTCAGCTGGTCAGGCTGAGCTGGGCCTGTGGTGGCCATGACTCTGGTTTAGGCTCCAGTCTCAGGCCTTCCGGGTAAGACCTGACAAACATGTGCAGAGCACCTCTCTGCACTTGAGTTTGTAAACGCCTCTTATGAAACGCTATTGCCCAGGCCTGGCAGGAAGGGATGCACCTGCCTGAGATGTTCCAGCCCCCCGATGGTGGAGCAGGCTTCATCCCTACCTCGGCTTCGGATCCCAGGAGGTGAGAGGGAGCCATGTTGTCCCCAGGCTGCTGAGCTGGTTTTCTGTGTGTGTGTGTGTGTGTGTGTGTGTGTGTGTGTGTGTGTGTGTGTGTGTGTTTTGGAGGTTGAATCCAGAAGTATTCTACCTCTGAGATACACCTCTAGCCCTATTTAATTTTTTTTTTTAATTTTGAGACAGATTCTTCCTAAGTTGCTGAGGGCCTCACTAAGTTGTTGAGACTAGCCTTGAACCTGCTGTCCTCCTTTCTCAGCTTCCCACGTACTGGGATTATAGGCCGGCACTCCGATGCCTGGCTCTGAGTTGTTTTTATCCGTTTGTTTTGTGCTGTTAGCCAGTCTCTTCAGCAGCTCTCTGGAAGGGTCCTGATTAATCTTTATTAATAACATATTAATAATTATTAATCATCATGAAGCTACTGATGTTGCAGGGCCCCGAGTTTGGCGTTCCCCATTTCTCTTCTCACATCCATGCTGCCCTCGACACTCACATTCCAGGCTGGGGGGCTGGAGGTGGTGAATGTTGCTGTCCAGGGCTCCTTGTCCCTTCTGTCTGGGTTTTAGGGGGAGTGGGGTGGCCCAGGGCTGTCTGAGCATCTTCAGTCAACATCTCCAAACCTGCTGGACCTTCTGGGTTGAATTGTCCCTCCCAAAAGGCATCGACTTCCTGACCTCCGATATGAGTGAATGTGCCTTGTTTGAAAATAGTTAAAATGAAGTCATTAGCTGGGCCTCGACCCAACATGACTTGTGTCTTCATGAAAGGGGAAATTTGCACAGAGACAGACATGCATAGACGGCAAGTTTGTGGCATTCGCAGGGAGACTGCCGCGTGAAGCTGAAGGCACAGATCCGGGTGATGTGTCTCCAAGCCAAGGATGCCAAAGATTGGCAGCAAACGCCAGGAGTTAGGGGAGAGGCACCTCCTTTGCCCTCAGAAGAAACTGACCTTGCTGACACCTTGACCGTGAACTTCTAGCTTCCAGAACCGTGCAACAATAAATTTCTATTGTTGAATTTCACTCAATTTGCAGTACTTTGTTATAGCAACCACGGGGAGCTAATATTGAGCTCAGTGATGGGATGGGGGGAGGGTGGAAGAACCAGAGAGCTACCGGGCAGGGACCGGGAACCTGGCCTGGTCTGGGCCAAGCTGGCAGCCATCCTTGTCAATGGGTCGGTGGGGTCTAGTGGCAACCAGAGACCCTAAACAGTGATGCCAGGCCTTCCCTGGCAGGAGTTATCTTTGGACCTGGACCAGACATCCAGCCAGGGGCCGAGAGGAGAGGGAGCAGTGTGTGGTCCACGAGGAAGGGGACTGGTAAGACCCGGGTGTAAAGATGGGCTGGGAGCAGAGATGTCTGGGCCCATAGTACACATTCCTTCTGCTTTTATCCACTTGCAAGAATTAGTCACATGGTCCTCCCAAGACTCGGGGGCTGCTGGGAGTGTAGTGTACCTTGGTGCTCAGTGCCCCTTGCCTCTGGTCTGCCTTGTTCTTGCTGTTGGGACTTAAGGGGAAGTGATAGGAGCTACCACTGGGCGGGGTGGTTAGGAGGGAAACGCCCTTTCCTCGACTGAGTGGAGGGGAGGTGGGTGGAGGCTGGATGCACCTGGGTCCTGGGGTCCTTACTCGGGGACAGCTGCCCAGGAGAGCTGCCCAGCCAGCTATCCCCCTGGGAGCCTGTTGCTGTGTTAAGCCACTGACCTCTGGGGCTAGTGCAGCAATCTGAAGGGAAAGGAGTGGGGAAAGCCGGGCTGTGCTCCAGGTGCACCTGGCCCATGGGTTCACAGAGCTCAGCTGCCTCCTTTACGAAGCACTTGGGTCTCTGTGAGGTCTACGCAGGCCACAAGGAGGGGTCTGGCCCCCTGCAGGTGCTTGAGAGAAAGGCATGCTTACCTGTTCTATATGACTTGCCTTCCTCAACCCCAGAGGTGAGACTGCCTGAGGTGAGCCCTTCTTTCCTAAATAAACTCTTCCCATGAGATCTGTCCTCCAGCCACCTTCTGGACTCCCCAAGGGAGCTGGAGTTTCTCAGGCCTGACCTTGGAGCCTCTTTGATTTGCAAGTTTGCTTATTTCCCTTTTAGAGGAAGTGTTTCTAATTAAGGTAACCAAAACCCATGTGCTATTTTGGATCCTCCTCCTCCTCCTCCTCCTCCTCCTCCTTCTTTTGCATGGTAAGACAATTTGTGCTAATTATATGTAAAAATCATTCCTAGGAAAATTATGTAATTGACATACAATTTACAAAATAGACCTCTGATATTATTTGTGCTGCTGCTTCGCTGTGAAACTAGTAAGTGGCATGAACACGGGACCTGGGTCAGGGTGCTCCAAGGGAAGGAGGCCCGGTGCTGCAGCTCTCCAAGTGATGCATGTGTCCTCACTGTGGAGGCCTTTCCTCCTCAGAGGAGCCAGGCGAAGTCAGCGGACTCCAGCCAGGCTCTTCTTGCTCCAATCGCAGTTTCAGGATGATTCCCGTATGGCTTTCTACAAATCTCAGCTCTGGTGTGACTCACGAGTACCCAGGTATGAGGAAGGCCTCCAGGGAGATGCTTTAGGGGGAAAGGAGGCCTGCAGTGGTTCTCTGGGCCACCTTCCAGGGTGGTGTTTCCACCGATGACTTGTATGAGGTCTCTAGCAGAGGTTGATCATGCTGTAGGTGACACAAACTGGGAAGGGCAGTAAGCATGCTGGAAAACAGTGAGGAATTCCCAATCTCTTGACAGGTGGAGCTGTGTTCAGACCTAACAGGAGGAAACTCAGGTTGCATCTAGAAAATCACCCAGTAGGTGTGCAGTGGAAGGAGATGGGCTTTAGCAGCAGTGTGTCTGCCAGAGTCTTATCCGGAGACAGAAACTACACCAGGTATTCTAGATTTTCCCTCCCTCCCTTCCTTCTTTCCTTCCTCCCTCCCTCCCTCTCTCCCTTCCTTCCTTCCTTCCTCCCTTCCTCCCTCTCTTTCCTCCCTTCCTTTCCTTCCTCTTCTTCCTTCCTTCCTCCCTCCCTTCCTTTCCTCCCTCCCTTCCTTTCTTTCCTTTTTCTTCTAGTGCTAGGGATCGAACTCAGGGATGATTATTATTATTTTTGTGGTACTGAGGATTAAACCCAGGGACATTCTACCTCCGAGCTACATTCCTAGCCCTATTTTTTTAGTCTGTATTTTGAAACAGGGTCTCACTAAGTTGCGGAGGACCTCATTAAGTAGCTGAGGCTGGCCACAAACCTGGATCCTCTGGTCTCAGCCTCCCAAGTACTGGAACTCAGGGATGTTTTAACATAGCTTCATCCCCAGCCTTTTTTTTTTTTTATTTTGAGACAGGGCCTTGCTAAATTGCTGAGGCTGAACTTGACGATCCTTCTGCCTCAGCCTCCTGAGTAGTTGGGATTATAGGCATGAACAATTGCACCTGACATCAGGTATTCTAATAGGAAGAATTTTGCTAAAGAAAACAGTCATCAGAAAACTGGAACATTAAGAAGGAACAGAGGGTATGTGGCACAGGGGATAGCGATTGCAGGAAACTGCCATCTGGGGCTAGGGAACACGGGGAAGAAGCTGGCACTATTAAAAGCTTGAAGCTGGGAAGAGGAGCCTCAGGGAGCTGGGACTCAGACCCTGGGGAGGAAGTGCCAGCTGGCAAGGGCTGGTGTCTCTGGGAGGATGTGATGAGGCTGGTTCTGCATGTGTCGCAAACACCGAGGACTGGCTTCAGCCTTTGTTCCTGGGATCAGATGCTCCTGTCAGGGTGAGCTAGTGTGCTGGGGTGATGCGACCTGGAAGCAGAACTAAAACAGGCACAGAGAGGAAACGTGAAGAAGCATGCCCCTTCTTCCTCCTCCAGCCTCCCAGCCTCCCTCCAAGGCCCTTTTGGCAAAGCCTAACATGGAGCCTCTGCCAGGGAGAAATGTGATTCTCAGAGTCCCCACGTCCAACATCAAAAGGCAGAGTTTAGAAAGGTAGGTTGAAGCTGGTAGACCATGGCTTAATAATTGATACAACACGAGTCAATAAACATTTGATGTAGTCTAAAGCTGCATTATTAGAAGCAGAGAGGGAGCTGAGAGTTACCTCTTTATTTTGAACTGGTCAGATCTATTGTGTTTGGGTGTGCGTACTATGATTTAAATAAGATCCACATCTTCTGTAGCCTACCTTGAGAAGGTGGCTTCACATGGGGAAGAGATTCGGAACTGTGGTAGAATCAGGAAACAGAGAGAGGAAGTGAACGCCATGTTTAAACTGCTGAGACTGTAGGAGAGATACGGAGATGACTTCAGGTGGGTGACAGTAGGGCTGGGAGGATTCCAGAAAGGCAGGTTCCAGCTTGGGATGAAAGAAGACTTTTTGTTTTCCTTAAAAAAGAAAAATAAAGCATTTCTTGCTTCTGATTGTAAAAGTGGTACCGGCTTATTGCAGAGACTTTAGGACATACAGACTGCTGAGATGTCAGCTGGGCAGGGACAGAAACATCGCCTCTCAGAGTTCCAGGTGAAATGGGCTCCCACGCTGTAGGTGGAGGGCACTCAGCGTGGGCCAGGAGATCTGTGCTTCCCTGGTGGTTTATGTGGGCCCAGCCTCCCTGCTTCCTAGCCCCGCCACACTGACCCAAAGGGAGTGCAGGTTGGCATTAGTTTCCCTTGGGGCTGGGACTTCCAGGATCTAGCTGCCAGCTTACGTGATTGTCTAGGTGTTTTGCCAAACCAAAGCTAGATTCTCTCCTAAGAGGAATTTTGGCACCAGCTCCTCTTAGGATAATTAAATTTCTTCCACCTTCTTGCATCCAGAAATGTTTAAAGAAGCAAATAAAAATCATTTGTAATTATACCTCCCAAAGATGACCACATTTAACATTTTGGCCTTGTTTTTTTTTTTTTTTTACAATTTTGTGTTTTTTTCTTTTGATTTAACACATGAGTACTTTTCAAAGTCCAATGCATGTTTTTTAAAATATATTTTTGTAATAGTGGCCTAATATTAAGTTCTTTGGCTGTACCATATAACTTGTAGGGGATATTTTGCTTATAACTGATTTTTTTTTGGCCTTTGTTTTTTGCTTTTGTGGCTAGTTTTTTTTTTTTTTTTAATCTTTGTACATAAATCTTTTGTATACATTTTTGGTAGTTTCCTCAGGATAGAATCTCAAAGTATGCCTGGTTCAACTGATGTATTAAAAATACCTTTTATTATAGAAAAACTTTGAATATACACAAAAGAGAATGGTATAATGGATCCCATATAATTATCCAGTTTTAACAACTTCTAGCATTCTGACAATCCTGTTTTAGTTAGCACCTCCCCATGTTTTTGTCAGAATATCTTAAAACAAATCCCAGATGTTGTATCATTTCCCTTGCGAAAGTCGCTTTACTTCTTGAAGGGGTAAAATAACTTCTTAGAAACATAAACAGAATGCCATTAGCACAGCTACAAAAGTGAACAATAATTTCCAGTATCATCTAATATTTGTCCATATTCAGTTTTTTTCCCATTGTTTAGAGAAACGTCTTCTTAGAGCCAACTTGTTTGAATCGGGATCCATTCAAAAGTCCACATTTTGCAATTTCACTGATACGTCTTACAGAGCTCTCTCCCTCCTTTTAGAAACCATGCTCTTTGTGTGAAGGGTCTGGTATAAAGACCTTTACAGTTCTCAATACATGTTAGAAAGTCAGTTTCCAAGAGGGTTGGAGCCTCTGCCTGCAATGAGAGAGTGTGTATCTTTTCCATCCTCAGCACCAGTATCATTATAATTAAAAAAAAAATCATTTGATAGGTGGACGATGGCATCTTATTGCTGCTTTAACTTGCTTTCCTATAGTTATAAGCATGACTGGACATTTTTTCCATATGCATATTAGCTGTTTGTATTTCTTCTTTTGTGAATTTTATGCTTTGACCTTTGCCTCTTTTAAAGCAGTCTATGGATTATCATGCCTGAGTCTATAACACAGAGAAACTAACACTTTTTATGCAACCATACTCAGTATCTTTTCTTTCATGAATTTTCCCATTGTTATGCCTAGGAAATCCTTTCCCTACCCTCGAATGCCATCCACTTGCATGGTTTTCTTGTTTGATTTTTACTGAGTTTTAAAATTCATCTGGGATTCTGTATGGCTAGACCACTGCTCTAGTACCAGGGATTGAATAAGTCTTTACTTCTTTGTTAGTTTGCTGTGTCTTTATCATATTCTAGTTGTACATGTGTGTATATGTGTGTACACATGCACACACTGGTCTGTTCAAAAGGAACTTGTGCAGTCATTACTTTTCTGGGGTCCTTCTTGGGAGTAGTGAGTGCCCCGTTGTGGGAGGCAAGCAAGCGGGGTGTCGAGCATCAGTGCAGGCTGGGATCTTTTGCCCCTGGCATTCTGGGGGTTTTTGATGTTCCTGCCCTGGAAGGCCTCTGCAGCCCTGCCTCCTGCTTATCCTGCATGTTCACACTGCGGTTTCTGACAGTGCTGATGGCAGGGAGTGGAGCCTGGACCTCACTGGTGAGTCTGGGCCCAAGGGACCCAGAGGCCCACATTGAGGGCCACACAGTGTTCCCGCATATTCTTTGCCTCATAGAGTTTCCCTCAATATATA
The DNA here is from genome assembly GCA_004027655.1 of Graphiurus murinus. Lineage (NCBI taxonomy): Eukaryota > Metazoa > Chordata > Mammalia > Rodentia > Gliridae > Graphiurus > Graphiurus murinus. The sequence goes on from PVLC010000804.1 coordinate 59,759, forward strand.
ATTGCAACTAATTTGTTGTTTGCCACCTTGCTAGACTGTAAGCCGCGAGGACAGAGGCCTTGTGTTCGCATGTCTGGCACAGAGTGGGCACCTGGGAGCTGGAAGAAAGAATGGACACGAGTCCCTTGGAATTCGTGGGTGATAGCTATGGTGGCCTCATCATCTGAGTAAAAACCAGAGACCGTCATCTGAAGAGGAAAAAAAAAATGCTCATTTGGGAACAAAGGGACAAAATATCTGAAATTGAGGGCTGTCCCGGGAAATCCAGAATAGCTGTTGGCCTCCAACGTGGCTGAGTGTCCTGAATCTCAGGTCCGTGTGGAGCCTTGAAAGTCACCCGTTTGACCCTGAGCTGCCATCTGACCTCCAGAGCGGATCATTCCTCCTCTCCACTGGCATATTCCCGACAAAATGGGGTCGGCAGACATTTGCATCCAAACCACCAAGCTCTTTAAATGCTGGGGCCTGGAGGCCCGATGGGTTTATTAGATTATCATTGCGGAAGTTAATAAAGAATTAATTTCTCTTCATGTGACATCCAAAGGCAGTTATTTCAGGAGCCTGTCCATTTACACAAAGCCAAGTATTTGTCAAGTGTCAGAGGCAATTCCCAGGTCCCAGCCCCCCCCTCAATAATTCTGGATTAGGGACAGCCTGAAATGACATTACACAAATTTTCTTTCAAGATGCATTGAGCTCTGGGGACCACTCAGGAATTTCAGGTTCCTGAAGGTTATACTGTCAGCAAAAGGGCTGGGCGGGGGGTGGCTGGAGCCACCCTGGCATTCCAGCTGGGCCAGCTCTGGGGGGGAGGGGAGGAAGCCATTAGTCCGCGGGGGCCATTCGCCTCCTGAAAACAACTTACTGCTATTTGTATTGCAAACCTCGTGCCCAGCTTGATGGTTTTTTCTTGTTCTTTGCTCAGGCCGAGGGAGGGGCGGTGGCCTGACTGGTACTGTAGGACTGGCCTGTGTCACCTTGTGGCAATATATTAGGGAAGGTCGAGGCACCATCAATACCTGTCTCGGAGTTAAGTGCTGGGAAGTGGAGCCACTGCGGGGACAGACTCACTCCGAGACCCTGAAAGCACATCATAGAACAGCCAGGCGCCCCTGAGAGCTGGGGGCAGAAGTCTCTGGGGCCGGGCCGGGGGAGCCTGAGCGTGGTTGGAGCCAGGCTCCCTGGAGTGGCATTAAGAGGCCAGTGGAACAGCCCAGGCCTCTTGCCAGAGCCTCAGATGGGCATTTGCCACTTCTTAGAACCTCCCCTTGAATGTCCGACAGGCCCCTCAGCTCTGCGCCTCCCCAGGTGAGCTCTGCATCTTTGCCTCATCCCGTGATGTACCTGGTGCTCCAGCCTGGTGCTCCAGCCAGGCACAGCAACTGCCTCTTCTCCTAGTGCTTCAGCCCTCTCAGACTTCCGTAGCGTTCCCTTTCCTTGGAATGGCTTTCCCTTCCCTCTGTACTTGTGTAAGAGAATACTATGCCAAGTGAGATTAGCCAGTCTCAGAAAGCAAACAGCTGTATGTTTTTTCTCATACGTGGAAGCTAGAGAGAAACTGAGTAACAAAAAGGGACTTCAGAAAAAGGAAGAGAGGCCGTGTGTGGTGGCGCATGCCTGTAATCCCGATACTTGGGAGGCTGAGATGGGAAGATCGCAGGTTCGTGGCCAGCCTAGCAACAACTTAGTGAAGCCTTCCTCAACTTAGTGAGACCCTGCTTCAAAATAAAAAAATAAAATAGGGCTTGGGGTGCAACTCAGAGGTAGAATGTCCCTGGGTTTCATCCTCAGTACCATACAAACACACACATATATGCCAAAACCAAAACAAAACAAACAAAAAACAAAACAACAACAACAAAAAAAAAAAAAAGGAGGAAGAGACTCCAGTGGAGTGATTGGGGGTTGGGGGACTTGATTAAGACAATAGTTCAAATAATGCTATGTACATATATGAAATTATCAATACCAATCTCAATGATATGTACCACAAAGGGGCGGAAACAGGGTGGGATCCAGAGGGAGACACGACAAGTGCTGTGTGCATGTGTGTTCCTATTACTTGATACCTCATTATGATGTATAACTACAATATGACAATAAAAGTATATTAAAAAAATATCTGGCTCAGATACCTCCTCTGTGAAAGACAGCCTCCTGGACTTCCTCTGGCAGAGTCAGATCTCCTGCCAGGGCAGTTACCTGCAAAACCCCTTTGTGCAAATTAAGAAAAGTTCCCTTCCCCAACCTGGGTGGTCATATCTTTTGGCAAATTGAAAGTGCCTATGTTAGAAAAAGGGGGCTTCCCAGCCGGGCGTGGTAGCACATGCCTTGTAATCCCAGTACTTGGGAGGCTGAGACCGGAGGATCTGGGTTCACAGCCAGCCTCAGCTACTTAGTGAGACCCTGTTTCAAAATAAAGAATAAAAAATAGGACTGGGGGTGTAGCTCAGAGGTAGAATGCCCCTGAGTTCAATCCATCTCAAGCTCCTTAATCACACCTGCAAAGGGCCTTTGCCATGAGAGGTAACATATTCACAGGCTCTGGGGATGAGGAAATTGACATCTTCCAGGACTGTTATCCTGCCTACTATAATTTTGTATCAAAGTTGTTTTCTCCACCAATTGTAAGATTCCTGCTCTCTTTGGAGTCCATCACAAGGCTGGGAGAGAAGTGTTCAAAGAATGTTGATTGAATGCCCGTAGGCATCGACACATCGGCCCTTCTTGGGCAGTAGGAGGTACGTGCACACCTCCTTTCTCAAGGAGTTGAATACAGATCTGCATGGTCTACAACAGCAGCTCTCAACTGGGGCTGATTTTATTCCCCAGGGGACAGGCATTTGGCAATGACTGGAAATGTTTTTGGTTCCAGGGATGCTACTAAACACCCTATGGTGCCTATGGGCATTAAAGACATACCGAACTGCAAGCATCCATGGTGGGGAGGTTAGGACATGCTGGTTTGCACCAGGACTAAGTGGCTGGAAAGCCCAGGGGGCAGCTGTGTGCTGGGACCCACGCTAAAGCTCTCAGTGGGGCACATCCCTTTTCTTGACAGGCTGAGTTTCTCCAGCTCCAACTTGCAGGTGAGACAATGGACTTTGGAGGTGTGGCCACTTGACCAGGTGTGCAGCTGGTCCCTGCTGGGGTTAGGTTTTGGAAATCAGATCTTCCCGGCTCATGCAATAAGTAGATAGAATGATGTCATCAAAGACAGTGCCTCCTTCCAAGCAGGCGGGGCATACCTGGCTTTCCTCCTTCCTCTCTGCTTTTCTGATTGTGCCACCTCTCCTGAAACCCTCTTGTCTGAGCTGCAGTTGTCCCTAGATTCACAATTTCTCCCCTCTTCCTGCTATCCCTCGGTGACCTCCATCGCCCTCCCTGCAGGATAGTTCTGGAATCTTCCCTTTACCTCGAAACTCTTGAAACTCTTTCTGAAGCTCTGTTCCCACAGTTCTCACTGTCTTGTGGCCCTACCTGTGTCCCTCATCAGCAGGGCCCAGCTCTGATCACACCGCCACTCAAAGCCTATGAAGTTCACTTAAGCTCAGCATCAAGGCCATGCATGGCTGGGCCTTGCTCTGACCAAAGCAAAATCCTCTCTGTTCTTTCTCCAAACCCATTTGCATTTCTCCCTCTTGTGTCTTTGCTCAAGCTGTTCCCTGCACCATGAATACCACCTTCCTGTTTCTATCTTTATTCTTCTGATACCCTCATAAGTTACACAGATTTGCATCAAGCCTGTGGGTCAATTTGTGCTTTGGGTAGGAGGTAAAGAATAAATAATTTTATTTATTCAGCAGGCGTTTAATAACACAACTATGTCACAGGCTGAGGGTGGATTTGGGCATATGAAGGCAGGTGGCAAAGTTGTCTTGGCTCTTGTAAAGCTTACAATCTCTAGGGGAGACAGACACTGAGCAGCTAATTTTGTTACCCGTTATTTAATTTCACTTGTGGTCGAACTACTGAAAGATGGTAGATGTGTGTGGTGGGGAGCCATGGAAGTCAGTCGGCAGAGGCTCCTGAGGAGGTGACATTTGGGCCTAGGGCTGGCTGGTCATTGTCTGGACGTGGAGTCTACCCTGGAGTCCCAGGAGTGGACTGAGCTGCAGGAGCCGGGAAGGCTGAGAGAGGAGCTGTCTGATGACAGGGCAGCATGGCCAGGGGCTGTATAAATCAAGGAGACCTCTGCCAGGCTCCTGGGCTCTGCAGAAAGGTTACCCCGAGCCATGGTTCCTGGCCAGGTTGCTGAGATGCCATTAATCCAGTTTCCAGGAAAGGCATCAGGCTGGGAGTGGTGTGGGGGGATGGAAGGGCTGGAAGGCCAGGACAGGCCTGGATGAGGCAGGGGCAGGCTGAACTGCCCAGGGAAGCCAGGAGAGATTCTATAATTGTTCTGCCTTCTTACCTGGAGTGGGACCTAGTTCTTCGTGTTTGTGGCTGCTCACACTCCTGCTTCAAATCGCCCACGGCACGTTGCAGCCGTACCTCTGCTCAGGTGCTTGCTTACTGCGTCTCCCCTGCACCTGGGAGCTCAAGGGTCAGGCCAGCTCATCGCTGCACCCCGACCCACCACCCTGCCCTGAGCCTGGTGGGTGCTGGAGACACACTTGCCAAACAACTCTGGATGCCTGGGGCTTGTGTCTCAAGTGACCCAAAGGGGGAGAGCTGTGGGCTGAACTGTGGTCCCCTCATACATTGAAGCTCTAACCTCCAGTACCTCCGACGTGACTGTGTTTGGAAATGGGGTGGTTACAGCTCTAATCAGTTAGGATGAGGCCAGACAGGCCTAGGTTGAGCCCCTAATCTCATACGACTGCTGTCCTTATAAATAAAAAGGGGAACTTTGGATACAGGCGCACACAGAGCACCATGTGAAGATGAGAGTCATGTTGCCACAAGCCAAGGACCCTCAGAAGCCAGGAGAGAGGCCAGAGCACGTTCTTCCCTGGTGCCTTCAGAGAAGTGTATCTGCACAGTGTGTCTGCACACCTTGATCTCGAACTTCCAGCCTTTAGTACTGGGAGAGAATAAATTACGTGTTGTTCAAGTCGCTGGGTGTGTGAGGCTTCATCGCAGCATGCCTAGTAGATGAACTCAGTGCCCTCTGGGGAATTCTGTGTTCAGGGTTGCCATTTCTGCCTGGCTCAGGATGGCACAGGTGTGTGTGTGTGTGTGTGTGTGTGTGTGTGTGTGTGTGTGTGTGTGTGTGTGTGTGTGTATGCACTCACAGGTTAGTAAAGGCTGAACCCCAATCCTTGAAGAAGTGAGAGGTCCATTCTTTTGGCCCAGCTTCCGCCAGTGATCCAGGCAGGGCAGGACAGGACAAGCCCTCCTTTGCTTCCATTCCTAGAGTCTGGATTTGCAAATCAAAGGGCCTATTCCAGGCCCCTGAGAGCCCCTGTTGGTCTTGCTTAGATAGATCTCAGGGCTTGATTTGGGGAGGCTGCCGGAAGGGAAGCTCTGTTAGCAGACAGAAGCCAGGTGCATCTGAAAGGGGCCTGATTGGCCCTTGGTTCCCTGCATGGTGGCTGTGGCCCCCACAGATAGACATCCTGGACCAGGTTAACCTTTAACCAGGCAGCTCTAGTCCTCAGCTGCTGGGCCTGGGGCTCCTGGAGACCCAGAGCAGGCCTGCTTTTCTGCTCCTGTCTCCGGAACCAGAGTCTCTGATGAATTGCCTGCACACCCCCACCCCGAGCCCTCCACCATGTTGAGTGCCGGTGTCCCCAGCAAAGATGAATGGGTCCCACTAATGAGCTGGAGGCAGCAGCACGGTGACCCCTGACACCCCCGCACTTGGAGCCAGCGGCCTGGGGAATGGCTGCCCCTAGCCTGCTTAATGTGTCGGTCTGGCCTCTGAAAGAAAAACACATTTATTGCTACTTAGAGAAAATTGATCTAATTGGGATGGAAACATTTTGCTGATGGAACATGGAATTTTTATTAGGAGGGTGACTTGAGTTCAGCCAAGGTATCCCAGCCGGACTGAGGCCAGAGAGTGTTTCTAGGGATTTTATCCCAAACCTTCTTCAAGCTGATACCAAGTATCCAGAGAGGCCTGGATTTGAATATGTGCAGTGCTGCCCATAGAGCCTATATCTTGGGAACATGCAGTTGCTTCTCTCAAGCTTAGTTTCTTAACTATGAAATGAAAAGAAAATTAAAATGTTCTCACAGACTTGTAGAGAAAGGAAAATGAAATTACGTATGTATCAGGGCTGCAGCACAATCCTGAGGGGGAGACTGAGTCCAACGGGACTTTCTCCAGCCAAGACTGCACGTGGTTTCAGTCCGCTTGGCCAAATCCCCTGCAATTCAGTAACAAATCAGCCAAATCCTTGTTGGCTGTAGTTGAGGCAACTCATTCGAGAGCTATTTTTAGACAGAACTCTGGTCCCTGAAATGTGAGGGCCATGCCCCTTCGGTAGCCTCAGGATCAGCCCTGGCTTCTGCTTCTCCATCTCTTACTGTAACCAAGTTTGTTTATGATCTATTAATTTTTCCTTAGCTTCTCTTGACTCCATCTTTACTGCTGTGGCCTTACTGCAGGCTGCCATGACCACTGGCCGCCCTGGCCAAGGGACTAACTCGTCTCTTCCCTGGCTTCTCATGGTGCTCCACGGCCATTCTCCAAGCCAGTCTCCTCCGTGTCAGTCTATCCTGCATGCCGGTGCGGTCTTTGCATGTGGCTCTTCCAAACACGAGTTGGATCAGGCCATTCCCCAACTTAAAGCCCTTCCCTGGCTCCCATCGCCTGGTCTGAATGTCTTTGTCTGCATACTGGGCTCACCAATAGGGTGACTCTGTCACTTCTCATTTTCTAAACTGGGAGTTTTACCCATGACAAATTGTAGATTTCACAGGCTGCCCACTCAACAGGCATAAGCCAGGACTGTGCTAGGCAAACTGGGATGTATGGTGACTCTGTCCAAAATGGTTTGGCCTTTGTCTCGTCCCTGGCTGCTTATTGTGGTGGCTCCCGAGCTTCCTCAAAGCCCCCCGTGCTGGTTCACTTCACTCACCTCTGCCTCAGCATGCAGTGTTCTCTCTACCTGGATTGAACATTCACTCTCTCTGTTTTGGCCAGTGTTCTTCTAGCCCTGGATTGGTGGGCATTTTTTCCTGACTTCTACCAACAGTCAAAACTGTCCCCTTGTATATAATGAATACCTCAAAATGTAGTGGAGCTGCTGGGTGTGGTGGTGCACACTTGTAATCCCAGTACTTGGGAGGTTGAGACGGAAGGATCGCAGGTTCTTGGCCAGCCTCAGCAACTTAGCGAGGCTCTCTGCAATTTAGTGAGACCCTGTTTCAAAATTAAAAATAAAATAGGGCTAGGTGTGTAGTTCGGAGTTATAAAGCTATAAAGCCCCTGGGTTCAATTTCCAGTCACACACACACACACACACACACACACAAACACACACACACACACACACACACACACGCACAATGTAGTGGCATGAAACAACAAATACTAGCTGGGGTGCAGTGGTACATACCTGTGATAATCCCAGTAATTGGGAGGCTGAGGCAGGAGGATCATAGGCTTGAGACCAGCCTTGGAACTTAGCAAGACCCTGTTTCAAAATAAAAAATAAAATAGGGCTATGGGTATAGCCCAGAGGTAGAATGCCCCTGAATTCAATTCCCAGTACCAAAACAAACAAAACAAAAAACCCCACTTATTTGACAGTTTGGGTGGTACCAGAAATGGGGGAGCAGCTTAACTGGGTGGCTGAGGCTCGGGATTCTTGGGAGGCTCCAGTCAAGATGTCCTCTGGGGCTGTGGTCACCTGAAGGCTTGACAAGGGCTGGAGGGTCTGATATCACAATGGTGATCTCCCACAGTGGGAAGATGGTGCTGGCCATTGAGGAAGCTTTGGTTCCTCTCTATGTTGGCTTCCTCGTAGGGCTGCTTGAGCATCCTCATGACATGGCAGCTCCCATGATGAATAAATCTACTGGGAGAGAGGGAGACAGAAGCTGCCGTGCTCTGATGTCCTTGGATGATGCTTCTCAATCTTCCCTGGCCAAAGGGTCAGCCCTTGTCCTCCTCCTTCCTCTTGGCAGTCACACCCACCATACTATAACTTCTGCATTATTCTGTTGCCAGAAGCCAGACACAAAGTCCAGCTCATCCTCAAGGGGAGGAAAATTAGGGTCTGCCATCCAGAGGGAGAAGTGTCATAGCATTTGTGGATACAGTTTAAAGCCACCAGCCTTGTTTAATCACAGAGTTCTTCATAGAGAGAGGGGAATCGAGGAGGATTCCTGATGTTTGGGTGGGTGGGGTGGCACCATTTACTAAGAGAGTAGTGGAAATCAAGAATTTCCTTTAGTCTTTTGGAAGTCTACACCAAGAAAAGAGTCTTGGAATTCAAGGGAGAGATGGGCTCAGGACGAAAAGATTAGAAGTTTTCGGTATACATTTGTGCATTGTTTGACAGGGATAAGTTCTGAAAAATGCATCAGGCAGTTCTGTCATTGTGTGATCATCATAGAGTGTACTCTCAGGAACCTAGATGGAATATCCTACTACGTACCTAGTGCATGTACATATACAGAAGTGCATGATTGTATTGATGATATTTCGGCTCTGGGAATGGGTGAGATGATTTAGGGGGAGAGAGAGTGAGAGGGAGCCCAAGGTACAGCCCGGAGTGCTTCAATGCTGAGAAGCCATGAGGCAGAAGAGAGGGAATTGCAAAGATAAGAAGGAGCAGCCAGAGAGACAGAGGGAAACCAGGCTGAGTGTGGTGTCATGGAAAACCAGAACACCAGAGGTGGCCAGGCTATGTGCTGTTGAGAGGGCAGGCAAGAGCTGGAATCTAGGTGCTCAGCAACAGAATAAACAAATTGGAGACGGGCCCTCCTGGGCTCAGACAAGCCCTCCACTTGACCAAGGCTTTATCTTAGTTTTGGTTCCCGCAGAAGCAGTCCCAGAGGTGGGGATTTGAACAGTTTGTTTGGGAGGTGACTCCAGGATGTACTTGTAGGAGAGGGAAAGGAAGTCAATACAGGGTGTGTGGATGAGCAGGTTACTTCGGTGGGCAGTTGAAGCACAGTCGTACTGGGGACCCTTGGGAGACAGTGTAGAACATGCACCCGTGAGTTTTCCTGCAAGGGAGCTGGGGTTGCCATATACTGACTCACTGTCTGTCATTGTTTGAGATTTGTTTCAGGAGTGTGAACTCCGCAGACCCTCCGGCTCACTGCATGCTGTCTGAGCAGGCAACCGTGGCCAGAAGTAGCTGTCCAGCAGTGGCGTAGGTGGTGGGCAAGAACCTGCAGGTGGCTAGGGGAGTCAGAGATGTGTACAGAGGCGATACAGGCAGGGCATGAGAGACTTCCAGGTAACAGTGGCCAGTGACTCTGGGAGTTACATCCACACACCAGCACCCAGGCCCCAGCCAAGGACGGCAGATGGAGGGTTTGTTTGGGACTGAGCTCCAAGTCCCTGGGGAGGGTCCTCATCCTATGTCCATCCTGGGCTGCATCTGGCCTCATGCCCTAGAGAGAGGGGGGCTGCAGGAGGCAAAAGGGGTGCCAGGCTGGTGGACTTTGGCTTGCCCCTGACTGGAGCTGGCTCGGGTGCTGAGGTAGGGATGAAAAATGAGCAGCCTCGTATGCATTAAATATTTAATATTCTCTCCCCGGGAGGTGTCAAGGAAAGGACCCTATAATAAATACCACCTAGGACAATCCCATCACAGAGCTCGTCAGTTAAGGGCCTCGTTTGCTCTGACAGAAGTATTATGGATGCGGGGTTTGTGGCATATTTTGGGATGGCATCTCTCCAGAGCCTCGGGCCCAAGAGGGCAGGAGAGGGCTCCCGGGTTTGCCAACTTCTGTCCTATGGTTTCCAGAGTTAGTGGGATGATAGGTGTGCAGGAGAAAGACTCACGTGTCAAACTCCCAACACGTGGTCCCTGCCAGGCCCTGTTATAAGTGTCCTACGGATTTCAAGGACATAGTCCTATTACAACACTATAATGATCATTTCCATTTTATAGGTAGGAAGACTGAGAATCTGCCAATTTACCACACTGTTGGAAAACAGGAAAGGCAGGATTTGAAGACAGACAGGCTGGCTTCAGAGTCTGGGTTCTGCTAGGGCTCTGGGGTTGTGGGTTGGAGTCCCAGCTCCATTTGATTATCAACTGTGTGACAGGGCACTGTGTCTCAACCTCTCTGAGCTTCACCTGTTGTGTGTGTAAGAGTGGACCATACTGCTCCTATCCAATGAAAGTTGTGAGAATTACATGAGGAGCCACATGGAAAGCTTTAATCCCCATGACAGCAATTACTGGCTGTGTGAGATCACAGGAAGCTAGGTGACCTCTTGGTTATCAGTTTCCTTATCTATAAATAGAGTTAAAAGTTCAGTCTCCCAGGGACACTCGGAGTATCCTTTGATTTGAGAAGCCTGTGTTTTGCTCTGTCCTGGGAACATCTCAGTGGCTTCAGTGATCTGAGCCTGAACCAGGAAGTCCCAGCGTGCCCCAGTGTGACAGGTCTGAGCCAGGGGGCTCTGTGTCTCTGAGAGTCAGTCCTGAGCACCGTCCCCAGGTGTCTGAGTGGGCCACCCTGAGTCAGAGACCCACAGCCTCTGGCAGATTCTCAGCCCTGTGCCCCTTCGCTGGCACTGAAAGGCCTTGTACTGCTGATGGGCAATCACCTAGCAGCCCTTGAAGTAGAGCTGCAGTGACGTGGTCATGGTGGTCCACCCTGACTTGAGTGACTTGCAGCAGGAGAATTCACAATCCATGTTCAGACATTCCAGAGCCTTAGGCAGCCTGAGATTCCAAGAAATATTCTAGATCTCTGGGCTGCCCAGGGCGGCTGTGCTTGAATCCCATGCTGCCAGCATTTATTCTTTGTGAGCCCGGTTCTGTGCGCAGACATGCATGTCTGCTGCCTCTGACCCAGAGGAGGGGGGTGGGATGGGGTAGGGGCCTCGTCTGCAGCTGAGCTCAGAACTCCCCCTGCCCCTACTAGGAGTGGCTCTCTGGACAGCAATGTTCCAAAGGTCATTCCAAAAGTCACAGGCTCTGGGGGGCAGGGGGTCTTTGTCCCAGTGGTCCCACTACCATCCTGTTTTACACCTGGGAGCCAGAGCTGGTGCTGGGGATAGGGAGGAAGGAAGGAGCAGGGAGGAGGGAAGAGTGCACGGTCAGCAGTGGCTTTATGGATGGCCACGGGAATTCGAGGTGAAAGGAACCCCTGTCCTCCTCCCAGCAGCCCTGCGCTCTGCCTGCCTGGAACAGCCAGGATGTGCTCGACTAATTTATATTAATTCAAGACCATTAATGATGAGCTATCGTCTCGCTTTCCTCTTGCAGCAAAAGGACAATGCTCAGTTCCTAGGCCTGAATTTTGCTGCCCCTCCCCACCCCCAGTTCCTTGGGTAATAAGCTCAGGATTGGAGCCCAAATCAGATAACTCCAGCTCCCAATTCCCACCCATCCTTCCTCTCCACTCTTACATGCAAGTCCTCAGGGTTTATTTCTTCTCTAAGTTCTACCAGCTCTTTTCCTAATCTGTTATAAAAAGTCCAATGCCGGGGCAAGGGTGCAAGGCCTCCTACCAACACAGGTGTGTGTGCCACAGCCACCCAGAACGGCTTTCAAAACCACCTACTCCCTCTCCCTTCTTGCTCATGCCTGAAACTTCTAGGGAGGGGAGAGTGCTTCCCACCGCCCTGGTTTTCAGACTTCCTGCCACAGTTCTTACTCCTGACTTCAGTGGGGTCTCACAGGGGTCCTGTGAAGTAGAGAAAGGGCTGATGGGATTGTCAGATCTTACGGAGGAAGGAAATGAGGCCCAGAGAGAGACCAAATCGAGCTGAGGACGCAGGACTCCTGAATCCAGGCATACAGCCTCTTAAAGCCACAAGGAGAGATTTCTGACTAGTTAACTGGAAGTAATTATTTAGTTTCCATGGGGCCTAGGCCACAGGGATGCTTGTCCCCAGGAATGGGTAGGACAGACGTCTCATTTTTAGGGTTCCAGGGGGTGGAGATATTCACGGCCACCCAGGTGCAGACCTCAGAGAGCAGAGTCAGTGGTTATCTGTGTAAAGACATGAATAGAAGCCATGGGGCTTCGGTTCTAGGCCTTGGTCTTCTCATCTGTACACTGGGAACTTCTGGGAGGTCCTGTGAGCACAGTCTGGAGACTCCCGAGTGGGGCTTTCTGGAAGGGAAAGTCCGTTAGGCACTGTGGCTTGAGCTGGGTCCCTCAGCTGTCGGAGTCTCAGCCCCCAGCCCAGCTGTTGAAGCATCATGGGAGGCCTCGGAGGCTGCAGAGCTGGCCTCCAGCTCCCTCAGGCCTCCCCAGCAGCAGCAGTTTCTTCCTGCTTCTGCTTTTTCTCTGGGTTGAAGATGTTAAGCTTGGGGGCCTCTGAAACACTCCCTGGCAAATGATTTCTCCCGACATTAACATATTTCCTTTTGAACCTCGGTGCGGCTTTACTCCAGAGTAATGGATTTTCCCCCCACCCCCAAAATGTATTCAAATCTGGCCTCGGTTAAGTCAGAAGATTCCTATCGGCCCAGCAGGGCTTCCCTCCTGTTTCCTCGCAAATCAGCATCCTTTTTATTTCCCCCCTCAGATCTCTGTGTAAAAGGGAGGCTTTCTTTGCGAAAGTTTCGTGGGGACAGACAGACAGACTCGATGTTTGCTGGGGCCTTTGATAGCCAAGAACATAAGATCCGACTTCAGGGAGCTCAGAAACTTCATCAGCCGAGGAGGGGGACCAGGAGGGGGACCGAGAGAACAGGATCCTGCTGCCACGGCCCTTTGAAATCCCCCAAATGATGTTTGATGTGCCTATGCCTTTTAGCCTAAGCCATACCTTTGGCATCAAAAGCACCTTTTGAAAAAAAAAATTAGCTATTTTTTAAAGCACAGAAGGAGTAAATTTAATATTAAGTCCTAATGGCAGAAGTCTTTGAAAAGGTGTTTCCAGGGTTGGGATCATTTAATACTCCCTCTAATCCAGCAGCACAAGTTCCCCTCCCCCACAACATCCTTTAATTCTCAATCCTCCCCATCTGAATCCTGGGCCTCTGATGGCAGGTCAGGGCCCCCGTCCTCTAGGGGAGCAGCGACTTCCAACAAATAGAGCAAGAGAGCCAATCCTTTGGCCACCCAAACCCCCCAACTTTTAAAGCACTAGCCAGCCCAGAGACTTTCTTCTGGACTTAAAGGGATAGTGCAGGCCTGGACAGGAGCTGCCAGAGGCATTGCTAGTGTGGAAAGCTGGATCTGCAGCCTGGTCCCACGTTTGAGAGCACAGACCACTAGAGGTGGCCTCTGTCCTGGAAGGACTATAGAACTAGCTGGTGATGAATCATGGACCACCCCAGGGCCTGGGGACTTGCCCCCCTCAGCCCATCCTGACTATCCTGCTCCACTGGCCCAGCTTGCAGTAAGCGACTTGCCTGGGGGAGCGTCTCACCCTTAAATCTTCCTGGACTGAGGCAGCCAGCACCATGGACAGCTCCAGGCCTGCCGGGGTCTGGTTGCCAGGGACACTCTGCCTTGGCTTCCCTCTGAGAGTCAGCGGGCCTTATTGGACTAAAGTGGACTTCATCTGGGGGTTAGGGTACCATAAAGTTCCTCCTTCTACCTGATCTAAAATTTGTATAGAAGGTTTGCAAGAGAATCTCAGAGACTGCAGGAATGGAAACAGATGGAGTGGGGACATTTGTTGAGGATAGAGAGGTTGGGGTGGGTGGGTTTAGTATGGGGAGAGGGTGGCTAGAGGGGCTCCAGGGGAGCTGTGCAGTTAGCTCACTCTGGCTACCATCATGTCACATGTAAATCATTCCAACTGTCTTGTCCTCGCCAACCTACGCCTTTCATGGTTTGCTTGATTGAACTTTTGTGCAATCATTTTGTGTGTGCGTGCATGTGTGTGTGTGTGTGTGTGTGTGTGTGTGTGTGTGTGTGTATGTGTGACTAAGGATTGCTAGCAAGTGCTCTACCATTGAGCCCCAGCCCTTGATTGAATTTTCTTTCTCTCTCTTTCTCTCTCTCTCTCTCTTTGTGGTGCTGGAGATTGGACCCAGGGCATTTTACCTCTGAGCTATACCCCCAGCCCTATTTCCTTTCTCTCCTCTCCTCTCCTCTCCTCTCCTCTCCTCTCTTCTCTCTCTCTCCTTCCTTCCTTCCTTCCTTTTCTTTCTCTGTCTTTCTATTTTTTGTGGTACTGGGGATTGAACCAGGAACATTCTACCTCCAAGCTACATCCCAGCCCTGGTTTTTTAGTCTTTATTTTGAAACAGGATCTCACCAAGTTGCAGAGGTCCTCACTAAATAGCTAAGGCTGTCCATGAGTTCAGATCCTCCGGTCTCAGCCTTCCAAGTACTGGGATTACAAGCGTGTGCCACCACGCCTGGTTTATTCTTTATTTTGAAATATGGTCTCACTAAGTTGTGGAGGGCCTCACTAAGTAGTTGAGGTTGGCCACGAACCCATGATCCTCCTATCTCAGCCTCCCAAGTACTGAGATGACAAGTGTGCACCATCACACTGGGCTCGATTGAACTTTCTTAAGCACAGTTCTCCTCATTATCAGTCCCTTGCTTAGGACCTTCCATGGCTCCCCGCTTCCCTTTAGGACAATCTCTTAACCCTGGGAAAGAGGCTTTTGAAGATCTGGCTCAGTCGACCTGTCCTGCTTCATTCCCTGACTCTCGAGTCGTTCACACACATCTGGAATTTCTTGTCATACCTCAGAGTCCTGCAGTCCCCTCCGCTTGGACTCAGCTTCTCTTGTCTACCTGGCAATTGCCTGCTCTTTGGTCAAGTCCTCTCTGATCCCTCGGGCACAGTGTCTAGCACCAGGTTCAGATATATCTAACAGGGTTGGCTCTTGCAATGTAGCTGTTTGTACCTCTCTCTCTCTCCAGTGCCTCTGAGGTCTTTAAAAATAAATCTTGATCTTTTTAACCTTTATATCTTTGACACCCACAAATCCAACCTCCCTCCCCTACCTTCAACAAATGCTATTATTCCCACTTTACAAATGAAGACATTAAGGCTCAGAGACTTTAAGTAACTTGTTCAGCAGTTAGGAAGTTGAATACTTCCCAAAAAGAGGAGACCTAGAGGAGAGAGGGAAGTTCTCATAAATCAGAGATCATTTTGGAAGCCAGACCTTTGCAGAGGGGAGCTGGCCAAATGGAAGCCCTTCTTTCAAGCAAAACCTTCTGATTTGGGGGCATTTTTTCCCAGCAGGGCATGCTGTTCCGAGTGCCCCAAGGGCGACCTGGGTTGGAGGCATCCTGGATCCTGGCTGGTGGAGCTGGAGACTGTGGAAGGGAGAGGAACCTGCAGACTGAGCAGAAATGGGGAAGCCTGTGTGGTATTTTCCAGATCCTGCCGATCCTGCAGGTGCCTAGTTCTGAGAAGCTGCGGAAGGAGGAAGCTGCAGTCATGGCTCCCACTGGTTCATGCCGGCTCCCCTCGTCACCCCAAGGCATTAGCCCTTTATGACTTCATATTAATCTGCAGGCACTTATTGCTCTGCAAGGCTGTTTTGACAAAAGTTCATTATCAAGACTGCTAAATGCTTTTAAAGCATTGATTGGGCGAATTATTACATCACTAGGGTAGACACTGTGTTTGAAGATGGATGGTGTTGCTCAGACCATCTGAAATTTTCCTTCTTTTAATTGGATCGATCCCCAGAATAAACGAAGTTTAATTGAATTTTGAGGAAAATTGAGCAGTTGTTTGTGAGTCTCTGTCGATAGGCATTATTTCAATTACATGGTGATAAGTGAGCGGGGGGTGGGGTGGAGCTGGTGGGGTGGGGTGGGCAGGGTCAGGCTGGATGAAAGTTTCCCCGAAGTGAATCCCACCTCTGGTCCTGCTCATTCAGTAAATATTTATTGCAGGTCAGTTTGGTGCCCCAGCCCATTATCAGACCGATTCCCCCCTGGTGGCCAAGTTCATTTGGTTCACGCTGTTGGTGGCCAGGAATGCAGGTTCCGGTACCGCAAGCATCTGGATCCAAGTTCTGGTTTACTAGTGAGAGGACTTGGGGCAAATTTCCTACATTCTCAAAGCCTCAGTTTCTCCATTTATCAAATGGGAATATGAGGGCCCCGGTCACGGGGTTTGATATAAGCATGAAATAAGATGCAGATGCTGTCCTCCTGCGAACACCTGGAAGGTTGTCCAGGTCTAGTGCCATTTGAGAAAGAAGGCAGTCCTGAACAAACATGTCAGAAGAGGGAAGACCTCACTCTTATTACTAAGTTTTCTTTCTTTCTTTTTTTTTTTTTTGTGGTACAGAGGATGGAACCCAGGGGCGTTTTACCTCTGAGCTACACCCCTATTCCTTTTTATTCTTTATTTTTGAAACAAAGTCTCACTAAGTTGCAGAGAGCCTCACTAAGTAGCTGAGACTGGCTGTGAACCCGGATCCTCCCGTCTCAACTTCCCAAGTACTGGGATTACAAGCATGTTCCACCACACTTGGCTTATTATTAAGTTATCTTTCAATCTTCATGGGCTTAAATTTTTTAAAAAAATTTATTATGGAATTATTTCTCTCTCTCTCTCTCTCTCTCTCTCTCTCTCTCTCTGTCTGTCTCCTCATCTCTTTTTTTCTTGAATATGTTCTCTTGGGCTTCCTCTTTTATCTTTCTTTCCTCATATTTAACCTATAATAGTGTGTGTGTGTGTGTGTGTGTGTGTGTGTGTGTGTGTGTGTGTGTGATTAGAGATTTAACCCAGGAACATTTTGTCTCTGAGTTACACTCTCAGCCCTATTTTATTTATTTATTTTTTTGTGGTGCTGGCCATTGAAACCAGGGGTATTTTATCTCTAAGTTTACCCCAGCCCTGTTTTATTTTTTTAAATTTGGAAACAGGGTCTCAACTAAGTTGCTGAGAGCTTTGCTAAATTGTTGAGGCTGGCTTTGAACCTGCAATCCTCCTGTCTCAGCCTCCCAAGGACTGGGATTACAGGCATGCACCACTATGCTCAGCCTATTTTTTATTTTGAAACAGGATTTCATTAAGTTGTCGAGGCTGACCTCAAAACTGCAACCCTCCTGTCTCAGCCTCCCAATGTAATAGTTATTTAATTATGAATAGTACAGAGTGTTGTACAGTGTAGCATGGGTACTTCATAATCCAGAGCATCAGGACGAGCTTCTGTGGGCAGGCAACACTTAATCTGAGATCTGAAGAATGAGTGGAGTGAATGAGCTAGGTGTGAGTGTGTGTATCTGCATGTGTGCATGCGTGTGCATGCTTGTGGTGTTCTAGGTAGAAGTGACAGCATATACAAAGGCCCTGAGGTTGAGGATGAGATGTATGCATAGCTTCTAGGAGACCAGTGTGGCTGAAGTGTAGCAAGGAAGGGAGAGTCCAGGTCAGCAAAGGACCTGGAAGCGTCCATGCCCAAACCCTGGTCCATGAACTCTAAGTCCAGGCCCCTTCCATTAGCCCAGGCCATCTGATTGGCTTTTCTTTAGTCTTTCTTGAAGTCCAGGTAGAGCGAAGCTCAGGGATTCTGCGCCTTCTACTCCCTGGGGCCATTGGGAGGGCAGCAGTGGGCTTTGCTGAGGGGGGCTGAGAGTCTGCAGAGTCTTCAGAATGGAGCCTTTCTAAGCTGGACCAACGTTTCTCATGACTTCTCTTCCGATGACGCCAAGATTCAGAACTTGGAACTGAAGCAGCCGGGGTCTCGGTTGGGGGTGATTCGTTCCCCTTGGGCAGGCAGTGTCTGGCAGGTGGCGCCACTAACGTCTAGTGGGGAGAGGCCGCCGATGCTGAGGAGTATTCCTCCAATGCAGAGTCCAGCACCCCCAAAGAATTGGTGATCCCCCAAACATCAAAGGTATTGAGGCCCAGAGACTTCCCTAGGGACTCCTGCCCTTCTACACGTCTAGCTGAGGAGTGGAGAAGTCTATGGCTTATCTTTTACAAGCCACAGGAAATTCCTCTCCAAAGTCACCTCTGGTTAAAGGCTGGCCGGACTCTACTTGATCCCCAGCTTGTCCTATCTTTGGAGATAATTCCCTTTACTGACTTCATCTCTATCCCAGTAGCCAGTGGTATGTCCTGATGTGTGTGTGTGTGTGTGTGTGTGTGTGTGTGTGTGTGTGTGTGTGGTATTGAGGATTGAACCCCGGGACATTCTACCTCTGAGTTACACCCCCAGCCTTTTATATTTTTGAAACAGGGTCTTGCTAGGTTACTGAGAGTCTCGCTAAGTTATTGTGGCTGGTCTTGAAAATACAATTGTCCTGTTTCAGCCTCTCAAGTACCGGGATTACAGGCGTGTGTCACCACGCCGGGCTTTGTCCTGACTTTAAAGACTGCCTCGGCTCCGTGTGCTTCAGTGTGTTCTCTGGGGGTTCAGGTTCTTCCTGGCTGCATCTCCCAGCCCCCCTCCTCTCATCAAAGCTAAGTACTTGGCTAACACACACCCTGCGTGATGTAGAGTGATTTGGGTATTTTCCTCACTTGTCACTAATTGCAAACAATAAAATAAGACATCATATTGCTACCAAGACTGCATTGCTGTTGAAATCAAGTCCATTTCCATTTAAACAAGTTTGTGAAACATACTCATTGGAAACAAATGTGTTCTCTGCCCATGAATCTAGATGATGACAAATGACTTTCTTATTTTCCTGAATGTGTCTTTCTCTTTACTAGGAACTATGAACTTTTCAAAAGTGACTTTTTTTCTTTTTTGTACTGGGGATTAAACCCAGGAGTGTCCTACCTCCCAGACACAGTCCTAATTCTTTTTTTTTTTTTGCGGTACTGGGGATTGAACTCAGGGGCATTCTACCTCCGAGCTACACCCCCAGCCCTATTTTTTATTCTTTATTTTGAAGCCGAGTCTCACTAAGTTGCGGAGTGCCTCACTAGGTAGCTGAGGTTGGCCGCGAACCCGGATCCTCCGGTCTCAGCCTCCCGAATGCTGGGATTACAAGCGTGCGCCGCCACGCCCGGCTCCTAATTCTTTTTATTTTGAAACAGAGTCTTGCTAAGTTGCTGATATTGGCCTCGAGCCTTAGATCCTCCTGTCTCAAGTACTGGGATTACAGGCATGCACCATATGCCTGGCTTGAAAATGCCTTTTTACCCTCTGAAGTCAGCTCCAAGCCTGATGCTATTTCTCCTGGTCATTCTGCTGAGGATGGATTTCAGAAGAAGGCAGATTGTTCAATGGGGCCGCAGTCTCCCTGGGAAGAGAGTCAAGAGAATGAGAAACCAGGGACAGGCCATTCCCACATGCAAACCCATGACCATTGAAAACATTGTACAGGTCAAGCTTCTCCAAATGGCATCTGAGGCTTCCACCATGTGGCTCCTTGTCTGCCCTCCTGAGCTTTTGGGTTTCTTCTTCACTTCAGTGGGATTTTCCCCTTTCCCTGAACATCCTGTGTCTTTGAAGATATTATTTCTTCTACCAGGAATGCCCTTGCAATTCATGCCTGTGAGGTGAACAGATTCCCTGGCTCCCACTCAAACTTTGTCCCCTCTGGAAACCCTTTCACCTGGGATGACCTCATTCCTCATATTCTCAAACCATGGTGTCCACTCCTCCATGGGAGCAGATTTCACAGAGTAGAGCAAATGCACATTTACCCATGTAACCTACAAAAAACCAGGGTCCTATGTGGTCCAGGCTAGGATGGCATCGCGTTCAAAGAATCACACACAGCAGTCAAACGAGTTTCATCTTTTATTGATATCTCTCAGAGAATGTCAGAGAGGATACAAATCATAATTCACAGCTGGGTGTGGTAGTGCATGTTATAATCTCAGTACTTGGGAAGCTGAGACAGGAGGATCGTAGGGTCAAAGCTAACCTCTGCAATTTAAGGAGGCTCTCAGCAACTTAGTGAGACCTTGTTTCAAAAAACAAACACACAAACAAATAAATAAAAAAAACCCTGGGTCTTGCTAAGTTGCTGAGTGTGTCACTAAGTTGCTGAGGCTGGTTTCAAACCTGCAATCTTCCAATCTCAGCCTCCCAAGTACTGGGATTATAGGTGCGTGCCACCACACCTGGCTCTTTTTCCTCCTGATAGTTAACGACAGTTCTCTCAAGGCCAAACCATTGCTCTTGACCTCTTGTATTCCTTTTTCTCTCTCAAGTCCTTCTTTTTTCCTAAGTGGTTTTCCTTCCCAAACATAAGTTAAAAAAAAATCCCAGGGTAATTAATGTCAGACTCAGAATCTCCCTGTGATGGCGGAGGAGAAAGAGGGTTGGAGAGGCCAAAGATGAACTTACTTTTCTACTCTGGAAACATCTGTCACTTTGCAGCTCTTTCCCCCACGTTGCTTGCTTCTCTCTACTGATGACCTAAAGGGTGTGTTTGCATTCTGTTCATCTGGGTCTTGAGCGCCATGTTTGTTTCCACAACTCCTCTCATGCAGAGAAACCAGAGCCTCACGCTGGATGGTCAGAGGGTGCAGGCTTAGCCCGGACCCTCTGGACTCCATGCTAGGGGATGTTGAGAGAGAACCTGTACTATGACACTCGTTCCAGTCGCCCTCCATTGGGCCCACATCCTGTTGGAGTGGCTTTATTCTCCCTTCCCCCATGACTCATACTTCTTTGTTTTTGTTTTTCATCTGCGAATGGATAAACTATTTTTACATGTTCTCCACATTTTGAAACAGATTTTTAATTATACATTTTCGACTGTTTTAATGTGAACATATGAGCAGCTATCAAAAGTGCAGATAAATGCGCCACATTTCCAATTGTTTGTCACAATATTTGCATTTTTACGAAACGTTCCGGGGATACGGTCTCCCACATCCACGTTTCGTAGGCTGTTTTGGAATTTCTGCCAACGGCATGGCCAGTGTTGTGAAAGCTGAGAAAGACGGAGGCTGGAGCTCACACAGTCATTGTTTGAGTGGGTGGGTTTTGGAACCTGCCATAATATCCCTACCCAAGCTGTGTGTGTAGCAGGAATGGAGGTGGGGTTGACTTTAGGTAGAGTGATTCCAATAGACCAATGAATGATGTCTCAGGGGTGGGCTGGGCATTCACTCATTCATCCATTCATTCATCCATTCATTCATTCTTTTACCAAACAATTCTTGCACATCCATTATGAGTCTGGCAGTCCAGCTCAGACTTAGGTTATTAGGTGGTGACTATCCAACTATCCAAACCTGGAAAGAAACACTGGCTACAGGCTTTGGGGCATGGCAACTCTGGGTCATCATGGGAATTAGGCGGTGTGCAGAAAGACTGGTGTATACACAGGGTGGAGACCCAAGGCCTAGACCCTTGTGCACAATGTGAGGGGAGGACCCTCTGTTTTTTTCTCTATCCCAAGGAGTTTTTTTTTTTTTTTTAATGTTACTTGTGATTGAACGCAGGGGCGTTCTACCTCTGAGCCACACCCCAGCCCTATTTTATTTTTTTATGTTGAAACAGGGTCTCACTAAGTTGCTGAAGGCCTCATTAAATTGCCGATGCTGACCCTCATTAAATTGCTGACAGTGGCCTTGAACCTATGATTCTCTTGTCTCAGCCTCCCAAGTATTACAAATGCCTGTCACAGTGCCCGGTTCCCAGACAGAGTTTTAAGTATGCAATGAATTACACAGTGGCCAGGCAAATATTTCCTTCTTCTTTCCCTCCCTCCATGTCCATGGGAGGAGCATACTTACCTGCCGCATTAAAGCACACTTTGTTCAGTGCTTTGCTGTGGACTCATGAAGGGCAAAACAGAGTCTTTTAAACATCATTATTTTTTGGTACTAAGGATTGAATCTAGGGGCATTCTACCTCTGAGTCACACCCCTAGCCCTTTTTATTTTTTATTTTGAATCAGGGTCTCTCTAGGTTGCTGACAGTTTCTCTGAGTTGCGGAGGCTGGTCTTGAACCTGTGATCTGCCTGTCTCTGTTACTTCGCCTGGCTGCAGTGGGTCTTACTGGATTAACTCATGGTGTCAGCAGGGCTTCGTTGCTTCTGGGGGAGAATCTTTTCCAGCTTCTAGAGGCTGCCTGCATTCTTTGGTTCATGGCCCCCCCCTTGCCATCTTCCAAGTCAGCAGCATAATAGCACGTTCCTCTCTCTCCTTCTCCTACTTCCTCCTTATAAGGATCACATGCTTGTGTTGAACCCCCGGATAATCCAGGATAATCTCCCCATCTCTGTAGCCTCAATCGTATTTGCAAAATGCATTTGTCATGTCAGGTTTTGCGGATTGGGAAGTGGACATCTTTGGGGGACCATTATTCTGCCTACTAGAGATTCCTCTGCTGGGCTGCCTCGATTTTGGATTCTTTTTTTTTTTTTTTTTTTGGATTGAGTCAAAAGACATCATTCTACTTCTGAGTTACACCCCTAGCCATTTATTTATTTATCCATTTATTTATTTTTGAAACAGGGCCTCACTAAATTGTCAAGAATCTTGCTAAGTTGCTGAGGCTGTCCTTGGACCTGCAATCCTCTTGTCTCAGCCTCCCAAGTACTTTAATGACAGGTGTGTGCCACCATACCTGGCTTTGAATTCTTTTTTGAGGATCTCATACAAACCCCAAAGGCCCTCTCTCTTCCCCCTGCCTGGGTCTGTAAGACTTAAATCTCTGAGAAGAACCCTCACACCCACTGATTGGATGGGTCGGAGGTCACAGGGTAACCCCTGAAGCTTCCTTAGGAGCAGTGAGTCTTCCCTCTTGCAAGAGGGTTCCCTTCTTGGCCAAACCCATCCTCCAGGTACCGCTTGCTATTTGCTGGCTGGCCTGCTGGGCTGTAAGTCTTCATGTGTAATTTGGGACAATTAAAATGAAGTGTTAGCAAGCAGTGTACTTCCCTGGTGACGATGTGTCTCCAGCATTGTGTGTAGCTGAGCAGCTGGGTCCCTTGATCCATCCGACGTGGCCCATGCCAGCCTCTGAGCTCACGGCCAATCTCCCACGCAGAATGAATTAACATGGCAGATATAATTTCCCCAGGTCAGCATGCTTCACCCTGCAGATCCATCTCGCTTCGAGCTCCGGGAAGGCTGACTGGAGCCACCTGCTTGCCCGGCCTCAGGGACCCTGTCTGGGCCCGGCTGCCTACACCTCACCCCGCCCCAGCTCCTGCCAATAGCTGAGAATCCCCTTCTCCTGCCTAATCACGGAGGGGCGGGTGGCTCAATCAACTTGGGTGTAAAATTCTAAAGTCCTTTGGAAAATGCATTTGGAACGCAATCCTGCCCGTTAACATTTCCTAGTTAATTATCATCGGCTGTATTTTTGGCATCAGGGCTGAGCAGACGAGGGGGTGGGGGAAGTTGGGGCGGGATCTTCGTCACAATACCAGTTTTAGGAGTCGTTTATCTTGTCTTTTAGACTAATTATCCCAAACTCACCACCAGGCTGTCACACTTACATGCTCCAGTAAATGTAGTTTTAAATCAGCCGCTGACTCTGCGGCTGAGGTGGCAGCGTCCCTGGTTCGTGTCTAACTAGGGCCATCCATCTGTAATCATGGCACTGAGGGGAGGAGGCACCGTTCGGCCTCCATGAATGATCATGCTTATTTATATGCAAATACGTTTGACAAATCAATAATGTATGATTTAGCTGTTCAGTGTGTGTTAGTACACCGGCTGGCAATCCCAGGTGGGGGTTCCACAGAGGGCCTGTCTTGGCTTCTGCCCCATCCCCTTGGGCCTTTTCTTATAGCCACCCTTCCCTGCTGCCGCTGGCTCCCAAAGCTTCCAAGTTCAAGGTTCTTCCTCATTCAGATCCAGGAACTTGCCCTTGGGAGTGTCTTCATCCCTATCTCAGGCTCCGCCTCAGTTAGGACTTTGTCCCTTTTCCTAGACTCAGCACACTGTTAATTCAGCAAGTATTTATTGGGCATCTACTATTATATCTCTTTATGTCTGTGTCTATCTATATCCATATAAAAAGCCTAATAGAGCATGTAACTATGCTTCTCCACTGTTCTTAATGTTTTACATAGAGTATCATTTAATCCCCTTAAAGACATAAGTACTGTTCTTGGTCCCATTATACAGAGGAGAAAAATGGGGCAGTATACTGTCCAAAGCTAGAGAGTATTAGTTCTGCGATCCAAAGCCAGACTCCACTTTTATCTGTGAGGTTTCATTGTAAAGCACTGTGCTGGGGCTGGGGGTACAGGAGCGAAGAAGGCAGGCAGTCTCTGACTCCATGGAGCAGTCATTCTAGGGGACGAAGAACAAGAGCAAAATATAAATTCAAACAAAATAACAACGAAAGCCATCAAGTGTACAGCCAACTAACTGGAAAAGCATGGGTTGCAATCCCTGCTATGTAAAACGACAGTGTAGTAGGAATGAAAAGAACTCATTGGCTGAGCTCTGTGTTGTCAGAGGGATAGTCAGTTCCCAGGGGGGCAGGAGCCTGGCTTGTTCCACTCCTGGGGGCTTCTGATCTGGTGGGGGAGGCTGGTGGTAAGACTCCCAGAAGCAGAATCTCAGGTAGTGGGAGGGGAAGGTTGGTGGAGGGAAGGGGGTCTGTTTCGATCCCAGAGAGAAGACCTTGCTCATGCCTCAAGAACTTCCTGAGTGGATACTATGTGTTAGATGCCTTACCTCAGTCAACACCCACAGCAGCTATAGAAGGCAGATGCTACTGTTGTTTGAAAACTGGGACCCACCTGGGGTCAGTGACTTGTACAAGATCACACAGGTGGCAAGGGAGTAGGGGAGGGGGCTGGCACTTGAGACAGGTCAGCTTCCTCTGGTGATCTCTTTCTGGTTGTCCAGTTGTAATCCTAACTTAACTCAAACTCTCCACTGAATCCTCTACAGAGGATGGTACATCCCAGGGCTGAATTAGGGTTCTGGTTCTATCTCTCCAACCCACTCACCATTGCTGGGATTAACCAACTTGGATCCCACCATGCCCACAGGGCAGTCTTCTTCTTCAATCCTTTAAAATCCCCTCAGTTCCCTCAGGAACAAGTCTGGCACCCCAAGCTGTCTCTAGCTCCAGCCAGAAGGAACTCTGTTTTAGTTGTCCAGTTTCCTCATGCATGGGACTCTGGGTTTCCTCATGCATGGGACTCAGGGTGTTCCCTTTGCTGAACACTCTTCCATTTTTCTCTTTGCTGAGATAACAAATGTCATCCCTTCTAGGAAGCCTTAACAGAGCTCTTTATACCAGATTACTGTCCCTTCTTCTGCTTCCTCTTGCTTCATGTAGTAGTCCTCTCCAAGAAGATCCCTGCTTCCTGGTGTTCATGTCCTTGTAGTGCCCCCTCTGCCCCCACATTGTACCAAAATTTACCCATGAGACCCATGAAATACAGCCAGAGTGATGGTCTGTGGGTAGGTCAGAATAGACACTGCTGCTTTGATCTTGCTTTCTTGGACCATTTGCTTTGGGAAAGCCAGCCGCCATGTTGGAAGGGAACTCAAGCAGCTCTATGGAGAGGTCTGCATGCTGAGGGAGTGAGGCCTCCCCCCTAGAGCCAGCACCATCTTTCCATACACAGGAGTGAGCTGCTTTAGAGTTGCACCCTTTAGCCCTAGTCTATCCTTCCTGTAACCATAGCCTTGTCCAGTATCTTGATGGCCATCTTATGAAGAATCCTCACCTGGCTGAACCACTTCTAAATTCCTGACTCACAGGAACTGGGTTTAATTAGAAATGCTTATTGTTTGAAGCCACTAAGTTTTGGAGTAATTGGTCAAGCAGCAATGGACACCCAGTACACTGAACTACTGAACTGATATAATTTCCACTCTCTTTTCTGTTTTTTCCCCATTTGACTGTGAGCTCCAAAAGGACAGGGACCAAGTCTTCTTCATAGCCATATCCCCATCACTGATCAAGGAGACTTTACATGGTAGAGAATTGGAAGATGATTGTTAAGTGACTCACTGCAGGGATGGAGTTCCCAGAGGCATTTCACTGGGGAGGGGCTGGACTGGGGCTCCTGACTGTCCTTGCATCATATCCTTAGGAAGACCAAGGTCCTTGGGCCATGCCATTCTCTGCTTTCTGCTAACTTCTCTTCTATCCATGTGACTTGGGAAGTCATGGCTTGAAAGGACTCCTTCTCTGCTCAAGTTTCTGGGAACCAAAGCTAGAGTCAGAAGGCAGATATTTTGCTGACTTGAAAAAGCTGTGACGGGCTGTGTCCAGATGATAGGGGGCTCATCAATTCCAGTTAGCGGCTTCCCTCCTGGCTCCAGAGATTGTTCTTACCTCGTCTCTGGACTGTTAATGCCAGTTCTCCCTAACACACACTGCCAGACCCAGCTCTGGGTTGGGGAAATCCGCTTCCTGCGGGGCTCATGGCCATGAAATATTCAGTGCCAGCGATTCCCCCCCGCCCCGTTCATATTTCTTCATATTCAGAGTGGCCAGTCAATTGATATGTAAATAAAGCGCACCAGCACCGAGCCTGTCCCATGCTTGCATTATTTAAGTGGCAAAACCATGCATCATCCGTCATGGGGCCCATTGGCGGGACCCTGCTGGGCGCCGGGCAATAAAGCCCGCAAGAGCCTCATCAGAAGCAGCGGGTGGCCTAGTGGAAGTTCATTTATGCATGAAATATTCAGCCAGCAACAGTGCCAGCCTTAAACATCAGTAATTGGGGGGTTTCTATTGCTCCTAACTAGTGCCTCTAAATTATTGCAAAAGACTGGCCAATTTACAAATTACATATATTTGTCATGCTCTTGTACCTTTCCTGAACTAACCGAAATGGCCCCTGTGTTGTGGCTGCTTGCACACCACCATGGTGAACGGTGCCCAGCGGAGCTGGCTCCTGTGCAGAGCAGAACAGGAGGCTGCATCAGATGAGCAAGCCCTGCCTGCCTCTCCACTCGTCTCTCCTAATTGTTGGCCGTGCCCACATCCTAGCCCCATCAGTGGAGCCTTCTTGGAGTAGAGGCTAAGTGTCCAAGATCCAGGGGCCAAACACCTTCCAGGACTCTCTTGAGTACAGATCCAATATTTGCCCTCGTGGGTTCTTGCCTAGCTCTATGAGGTCAGACTTTTTCATTCAACAAATATTTATAAAGCATCTTCTCTATCTCAGACTCTGGGTGAGATGTTGGGGGTGCAGCTGTGAGCTAGTAGAGAGGTCACCCCAGTCTTAAAGGCTACTACATAATCATGGAGCACTGTTTTAAGTTGGCTTGTCGCCAGGCAGACTATGAGACAAGAATATGGATGTAGATGGTTTATTTGGAGGTGACCCCAGGAAATGGTGATGGGGACTGGGGATGTGGGCCAGGAAAGGGAAGAAAGTTACTATGGGAAGTGTTGATGTGCAGGGAAATGGGGTTCAGTCCAATGGGTCCTCATGAAGGTAGTGTAGGATGCCTCTCAGAGTTGCTCCACCCAAGGGCTGAGGGAGATAAGATAGTCACCCAGTGACATCTGCCAGTCCTTTTGAGGGACATTTCAGAGAGATTCCTCCTTTGTTTTGCACCTTCCCCAGGGTCACCCCCGGGAGCTTGCAGTGGCTTACAACCCTTTGGAAAGGAAGCTTCTGGACTCGCACAGCCCTTGTGTGCAAAGGGTCTGGAGGTGTGCTGGAATCAGTAGGGGAGGTCCTGCCCTGGGCGCTGCTAACCTTTCTAGCCAAATGGCTCTTGCCCCTCAGTTGAATGCTGCCTGCATTGGGTGGAGAGGAGAAGGACAGGGGAGGCAGAAAGACAGAGACACTTGTCATCTCATGACCTTCATGGGGAATCTCCCAAAACCTCAAGAACACCTTTTCACCCAGCTGGTACGTCTCAGTCTCCAGGTCCCAGTGAAGTGTCACACCTCAGAGGAGCCTTCTTTGACTGCCTATCCAATTAGATCACCTCCTCGTATCTGTCACAGACTGCCATCATTTCCCCCACGACACTTACCATGGTCCTCAAAGCTTCATTCACTCACCTGCCTGTGTTTGCTGGCTTCCTCCCACCAGCTGGTCAGTTTCAAGAGGGAGCGACCACACCTGCCCCATTCACTCCTCTGCCTTGGTGACCCACCTGGCATCTGGCTCTTAGAGGATCCTCAGCAAATGCCGCTCTGTGTGTGAACAGGTAAACCAGGTTGTGAGATAGGTATTATGATTCCTCCCATCACAGGAGGAATGGGGACAATGAGGCCGAGAAGTGGCATCAGGGCTGGAACCCAGGTCTTGACCTCCACACGCTCCAGCAATAACTCCCTCCTGTCTCTTCTCCAAACCTTGGCATTGCACCAGTGTTTGGCATTAGCATCCTCTTGAAGTAGGGAGTCTGGAGGCCAAATTAAACCTTGAGATACACAGGAGATGAGACTCCATGCCTAATAGGCCCAGAGGGAGGCTGGCATGCCTGGAGGCTGTTTCCTGCCCCTGCAGGGACATAATGTCTGACACTGATTCCCATGGGCCAAAGAAATTAAAGATCCAAAGGAGAAAATATCCAGGAAGCCCTTCAGGGCCAAGGTCTTTTCCTGATAAGTGCCTTAGAGGCATTTCCTGTGTTGGTAGTGGGCCCTTTC
This sequence comes from Graphiurus murinus, assembly GCA_004027655.1. NCBI lineage: Eukaryota > Metazoa > Chordata > Mammalia > Rodentia > Gliridae > Graphiurus > Graphiurus murinus. The sequence goes on from PVLC010000804.1 coordinate 88,262, forward strand.
TTTGTCACTCTTTGCAATGGTCTGGAAGTTATTTTATTCCTCTTTTGAAAGATGAGGCAGGTGAGTCCCAGTACGATTAAGTAATTAAAAAAAATTCTTAAAATTTTGAAATGATTTGGAGGAAAGTTACAAACATGATTGAAAAATTTGCTGTACTCTTGACCCGGATTCCCTCAAAGTTGACACACTGCCACATTGTTTTTATCTTTTGCATATATGCACATGCACACATCTAGCCAATGTTTTTTCTGAATTGTCTGACAGGTGCACTTCTCTTTGGGCTCCCAAATTCCTGCAGTTTCTGAGTGTTTCATGCTCTGTAGCTTTTCACATGCTGTTCCCTCTGCCACAAACATGTATCTACCCAGTGGACTTTGGAAATTCTATTTACCTTCAAGTTTCACTTCAAGCATTTCAGTCTCTGGAAACCACTGACCAGGTCCTTCCCCCTTCCTTATTTCTAGCACAATTATTGCTCTGAGTTGAAACTGGTTCTTCGTTGATCTAGACTGGAGCTCCTTGAGGGCAGGCCTGGGTCTCGTTCACACTTGCATTCCTCAAGCCTAGCACAGTGCTTGGCTCAGCTGAGTATCTGGGAAATGTTTGTGGGATGAATTAGAATGATAGTCTATTTGATTGAGCTCAAATATCCGGACTCCTTTTATTCAAATCCACATGCCTAAGTTTTTTACTCTTTGGTTTGCTAAGAGGTCTGGCCAATGGGGGGTGGGGTGCTATAAGGAGAAGGGGAAACTCAGTCACACTGGTCTGATTTGGACAGAACCATTGGTTGGTATTTTCCTCCTTCCATATTTCCCTAATCTCTGCATTTCTCCCTTTGAGACTGCCTGGGCCTCAACTCTGGGCGTCTGCTTCTCCTCGATTTCTAAGTTCCCAAATAAACTTCCCATTAATGCTTGCCTGATGCAAATGTCAAATGGTCCTGTGTGGATGCTATTAAAATAATGAATGCAGAAGGGGATAGATGAACAAGTCTGGGAATCGATCTTGGACCCCTGATGAGATCATTAAGAACTGGGGGAAGGGAGGGGGCACCACTCTCACAGGTTGAAATTTCACTGGGGCCTCTTCCTCCCCTCCATCAACTCCTTTTCCCCTTCCCATCCCCCTATTGATTTATGGGCTGGATGCCTGCCCCTCCCCCATCCATTACCCTCAATGCAGTGCTAACTCACCATGGAAAATCTATTTGTGTCAAATGGAATTTTTATCTTGGCCTAGGAATTAATGCATTTTGTAAAAGATGTTTTAATCATGCTTTCCTCGTGGCAAGAATATTGCATGAAAAAAGTAGCTGCCCCAAAGACTCAGGCAGGCGCCTTGTAGGAGATGCTCCTTGGTGCCTTGATGGGAGACCCTTGGCAATGAGTCTAGGCTTGGTCATACCTGTGGGCTATATCTTGTGGGGAAAAGGGAAGCTTTGTGGAAGAGGCTTTGGCGGGTGCTGGAGAGGGACACGGAGGGGTAGGTAAATTCCTAAGAGCAATCGCTTCTGTTATTACTGCCAGTGCATTCTTCTTGGAATTACATTCTCCAATCTTTGTAAAAATAAAGGGAATTTAAATTTTGACGATTTGATTCAACTCATAAGAGGTTGAGGAGGGAGTGTAATATGGGGGTAAAGGCCACACCTGCACAGGTGCAAATTCCAGCTGCATCACTTCCTGGATGCACAGAGATGACTTCCGGAGTGGCAGTAAAATGAGAATTCCTTAGACACTACCTTCCTGTTGCATTATGAGGATCCAGTGGACAAATATACATGGAATTGCACAGCTGATGTCTGGCTCATAGGGAGGCCTCCACAGAGCTGTCTGTCCTGTCCTCCCTCCCTCTCCCCGTCCCTTTCTTTCTTCCTCATGTGGAGCCAGAATACACTAGGCCAGGCTTCAACATTAATACTTTAGAACAGCCAGCACATAGTAGGCACTCTAAATATATATTGAGTGAAAGGATAGCTTACTTTGGGGGTCACTGATAAAACTGGCTACCCCTTTGGCCTACAGAGATGAAAAACAGACCTTCCAAAGTGAGCTGTGGCTTTGCTATTCTCTCCGTGGACTACCTGGATCCCCCCCCCCCCCTGTTTAGTCACTGTTTGCAATGTTACTTGAATTCTTTGATTATCTATCATTTTCTTTTATATTTACCTGTTTGCTTATTGCCTGTCTCTTCCACGTGTGTGTGTGTGTGTGTGTGTGTGTGTGTGTGTGTGTGTGTGTATGTGGTTTTGGGGATTGAGCCCAGCGGTATTCTACCTCTGAGCTATGGCACCAGCCCTATTTATTTATTTATTTATTTTTGTTTTGAAACAGGGGTTCACTAGGTTTCTGAGAGTCTCGCTATGTTGCTAAGGCTGGCTTTAAACCTGTGATCCCTCTGTCTTAGCCTCCCAAGTACTGGGATTACAGGTGTGCACCGCCATGCCCAGCTCATTACTGGATTTTAAGCTTCATGATGGTCTATGTCTTTCTCACATACCACTGCATCCCTAGGACTTGGCATGCAGTAGATGCTCTGTAAAATATTTGTTGAATGCATTTAGAAATAAATTTAAAAAGTGCACTAAAATGCTTTCTTCCTTGTTGACCTCTGCCTGATTGTATAGGTGCCAGGAAAGCAATCCTGGGCCAGTCAGTTTCCAGAATGACTTGTACGAAGATCTTAAAACCATGTAGCCAAAGGCTAGGCATGGTGACTCAAGCCTGTAATCCCAGTATTTGGGAGGCTGAGACAGGAGGATTGCAGGTTTGAGGCCATCCTCAACAACTTAGTGAAGCTCTTAGCAACTTAGTGAGACCCTGTTTCCATTTAAAAAGTAAAATAAAAAAAAAAATAGGGCTGCGGGTTATCTCAGAAGTAGAATGCCCTGGGGTTCAATCCTCAGCACCACACACAACAAACAACAACAAAATCTGTAGCCAAAGGAGCAGTTATGGCCAAGGGGACACTAGTGAGCAGAGGCACTTTGGGTGCAGTGCAAGTCCCCAAACCCTGTGATAAATGGGCCCCTCCTCTCTCATTTGATCTGGGGGTGGTGGCTTGGATTGCAAAGAGCAGCTTCTCAGCAGGAGTGAGGGGATAGGGAGGGGGTGTGCTTTGCTAGCAAGGCTGAGGTTTTCCTGGTGAAGCGCCCACAACCAGCTCTGAGAGTGTGAGAAGAGGTGAGCTCTTCTCCCATCTGCCCCTGGTTTGGTGGTTGAAGGGGAGGGAGAATTCGTATACTGCCTGACCTTCCCTCACACCGTGCTCTGGAGCTGGAGAAACGGTGTGGCTGCCCACGCTAAGAGAAGCTGTTGCAGGAGAGTCTCTCCCAGGTGGGCTCAACTCCCAGATGCGCACAGGCTTATGTTAGGGGCCCATTGGCTCCCTGTGGATCAGATCCTCAGGGTGATCAGCTCAGGGGTGAAGCACTGATTGCTCTGACAATCTCTCTGCTGCAGGTGGTATTGAAAAGAGCTCTGGTCTGGATGTTGGGAGAGTAGAAGGAAAATGAGTACATTTATTTATTCAGCGGTTCAGCCACTTTATTAATTCACCCAGTGAAATTTTGGAATACCTCCCCAAAACTCACTCTGTCAGAACAAGGAATTCATGGTAGTCATGGTACTTGCCAACATGAAGCTTATTAGTGAAGGGAAAATATTGATAAGATGAGTGCACAAATAAATATATAGTCACAATTGTGACCTAATAGGAAGGGAAGTTTTAGGTATGTATCAGTTATTGATTGTCACAAAATGCTGTGTAACAAATTAGCCCCAAACTTAGGAACCCCAAACACTGAGCATTTAATTAACTCACAGTCCACCAGTCAAGCCCAGTGTGGCAGTTATTCTGGTCTTGGCTAGGTCAGTCCTATTTCTTTCTGGTGGTTGATGTGGGTTGGCTGATCCAGATGGCTTCAGCTGGGCTGACTGGGGCAGCTCATCTCTGTTCACATGCCTCATTCTCTAGCCTGGTGTAAAAAATGTACAGTGCTTCTTGCCAGCTAGGCCTGGCGTAAACACAGCATCACTTCTGTTTCTTTCTATCGGCCAAAGCAAGTCACAAGGCCAGTAGGTTTCAATGGCAAGGAAATGGACTCAACCTTCTTAGTTGGGACTGTAAAGTTATAAGGCAAAGGATACAGAGGGGGTGGGACATAGTTAAGCACTGGGGCACTGGGGCATCAATATATTACTGCACAGCCAGGTCATGTATACTAGGGTGCTTGGTTTAAAATGAGTGATTGTAGGAGGCCTTTCTGAGGGTGTGACATTTCAGCTGAGCAACACAGGGTGAGTAGGAGTTAGCCAAATGGAGAGAGAGGAAGAATATTCCAAACCGAGAGTATGTGCTCTCTGAGCTCTGGGTGGTGGTAAACTGGATACAGAGCGTCAGGGCTGGGACCTGCAGACAGGTTTGGTGTGATGAGGCTGAGGGGTGGCAGAGGCAGCCCACATTTGCTAAGGAGCAAGAAAGACCTGTTGGAACAGAGGCTTTATTTGAAATAATAATCACATAGGAAGCCATAAGGGCTCTAATTTGTTGAGCATCTATGATGGGACACGCCTGGGCGGGTGGAACGAAGTCCTCAAACTCACAGAGTGTCGGGAAGCAGCCAGTGACGTGGTAAGTGACCACGCATGCGCGTGCAGAGGTGCGGCCAAGCGCCACGTGGGGTCCCGCAGTGGGGGCCCAGGGGAGGGAAGCTGGAGCAGGGATGCCAGGGGCTGAGTAAGGAGAGGGTCCTCTGAGGAGAGGGAGGGCTCTGGAGACTCAGGGGTGTGTGAGAGGGTGCCTGAGGCTCAGCGTGGCTGGAGCCCAAAGTGCCAGCTGGGGCTTCTGAAGGGTGTCGGACTTGGCCGAGGGGTTTGCGCTTGATGCTGAGGGCCGCGGGAGCTCCCGAGGTGTCTGGGGGGCAGGGCGGGGTGGAGTCTGGGTTTCCTGGAAGGACCACTCTGCGGTGGGCCTGCCCAGTATGGAAAAGCCCCAGGCAGGAGCAGTGGTATGGGGGATGCAGGGTGACAGCGGGGAGGGCCCAGGTAAATATTCTCAGACCAGAGGAAGGCACAGAGGAGGTTGTCTGGGGTGATTAGAGCGGGGTGTGGAGGTTTGCGGGGGGCTGGCAAAACCTTCCTCACCCCTAACTTCACCTCCCTGGCCTCAACCTCAGGTACAGAAGGCCCTGAGGAGCTGATGGGAGAGGTTTCTAGTGCAGCGTCTGGAGTGGGGAGGTGACAGGAGGACCTGAGTGGGGAGGAGGACCGGGGAGCCATAGAAGCTACCCTAGTCCTTTCTGCCCGGTGTCAGGGAGAGCAGAGACTTGAACCTGCGGTATGACCTTGGGTCAGTCATTTCACCTGCCGGAGCCCAAGTTTCATTCTCCTCCACAAAGTGGGTACTCAAAACCGTATTTCCCTTTCTGCAAGGTTGTGGGCGGGCTGGTGGGAAGGTGTGTGGGGGATGCTCAGCACAGAGCCAGGACTGTGGACTCCAAGCAGGAGCGCCGGAGCCGCCTTTCATGGGAGCACTGCCTCCTGAGTGCTCCTTGACGACTGAGGATGGGGACTGAGGATGGCAATCGTTGGCCTCTAGGGCCCGGTGACTCGGTGGGACTCAGTGTTATGGGGCTGGGGCATGCAGGAGACTTAGCATTTGGAGGGCTGCTGGCTCGTCCCCACGCCATCCTCCCATTTTTGCAGGAGCTGCCCATCTGTCAGGGACTCAGACTGTCAGGCAGGCCGGCGAGGGGCCTGCGGGCAAGGGACGCTTCCTCTGACAGGGGAGTCCTTCACTGTCAGTGGCTTCGCCTCGGTGGGTTAATAAAGCCATCCATCACCCTGCTCCACGCCAGGTATCTAAATGCCTGCTTAATACCACCCCGGGGAGCGGGAGTCTACATCAGGGTTGCGCACTGGGGGCGAGGGTGCTGGGATGGGAGGAACCTGCCTGGTGCTTTGGAGTCTCGCTGGAGGCCAGAATCCAACCCCGTCCAGGGTCTCCCTCTGCCTGGCCGGCTTGGGCTTCTCTCGGAGGTAGCTGGGTCTGTGCAACTGTGGTCTGATGAACGGCGTTGGTGCACACTTGGGTGGACACGTGGGGTTTCTGTTGGCCATTCTGCAGCTTGAAGAGGTCAGATGTGGGAGTGGGAACAGGTGTTGGCTATGTAGAGCTGTCCGGACTGCTGTCCCATGCATCTGCCTCTGACACGAGGGTCACACATGTGCAGGCTTCATGGGAGCCCCATCAAATACCAGTGTCTGGCTGCTCAGAGAATGGCATTGGAGAAATACTCGTGGTTGCTTTGCTGCTGGTGCACATTTAGCACAGCCCATGGAGGGAATCGAGGGAGCTGGAGCTGGTGAGCAGGCCCTTGTTTACTGAGCATGCTTACTATATGCTCGACGCCATGGACTAGGTACAGTTACTATCTCCACTGTGTAGATGGCAAGACTGAGCCCCAGAGGTGAGTTGTGTCTGATCACACAGCCAGGAAGCAGAGATAGAATTTATTTATTTATTTATTTTTGAGGTACCGGGGATGGAAACCAGGGTCCTTCTACCTTCAATCTCCACCCCCAGCCCTATTTTTTATTCTTTATTTTGAAATAGGGTCTCACTAAGTTGCAGAGGGTCTCACTAAGTAGCGGAGGCTGGTTGTGAACCCAGATCCTCCAGTTTCTGCCTCCCAAGTGCTGTGATTATAAGTGTGTACCTCCACACCCGATTGAAGCCTCACTCTTAAATGGGACACTTTACTGGCTCATGGGCTAGGTGCTTCCACAGTTCCAAAATCCTTCCAACTGTGAGTGAGCCAGTGTTATTCCCCCTGCTTTATCTACGAGAAGGAGGTTCAGAGATGTGATACAAGTCATGCCAGGCCACACAGTCAGGAAACTCGGAGCTGGGATTCAACCCAAGTTTGCAAATCTGGGTTATTTTCCCCCCCAACCAGAACAGTGCACTTTTAAAGGGTTTTCAGCCACAAATCTTCCTTTTTCTTAAAAAAAAAAAAGAAAAAAGAAAAAGGCAATTTGGTGTGGTGGAGTAGGGGCCTGTTCTGTTTCTGTCTACTGCTGCATAACAAATCATTCTAAGTCAGGTGGCTTAGACACAACTCATTTTTGACTCCTCACAGGTTTTGAGTCAGGAATTCAGTGGGGATGGGCTGCCTCTGCTCCACGATGTCTGTTGGGAGACTTGAAGGCTGGGACTGGAATCCGAAGGTCATTCACTCACAGGTCTGCTGGTTGGTGCTGGCTCTGGGTTGGGGGCTTCAGTTCCACCCCCTGCAGTCTCTCTGCATGAGCTAGTTTGGGCTTCCTCACAGCATGGTGGCCCGGTTCCAGTGGCACAGGTCTTTTATGACCCAGCCCTGGAAGTCATGCAACATCACTTCTGGTCCAGGTTTAAGGGGAGGGGAAACAGACTCACTGAGCTTGTGGGACCAGAAATACTGCTGGGGCTAGGAATGAAACTAGGGGCCCCAGGACTGCGGAGGAATTTCTCCTTTGGTTAGCCCTTACTTTCTGGTCCTTCTGATTTGCCTCCTGAGATCCATAGACCCTTTCTACAGGCTCCTGCTTTGTTGTGGGGGTGGAAGCTTCTGCTTTGCCTGCCCCCTTTCTCCTTCTGGTAGCGCCTCCTCCTGGCCAGCTCAAAAATAGCCCCTGTCCCCAGCTCCCTCAGAGACCTCCCAGATCCAATCCATCTACTTCCACCTCACTTGCTTTTTGACCAGCAGCTGTATTAGTTGAGATAATTCTGTCAACGCATGCCTTTTATACCCAGAACGTGCCTGGTAAATTTGTTAAAGAATACCCCAGGCTAACACATCATTATACTCCCAAACTCATCTATCTTTTACTTCGGATTAATTCTTTTTTTTTTTTTTTTCACTCTCTCTTCACCTCCTCCATAAATCCTAGTGCACTTAATTAATTTCAGTTCCACTGTAAGGTCCATAATACAGAATTGTTCAAGCAAACACAAAATTAATTATTCTATTTACAGCCTTCTCATTGAGAGGAGCATTTCATCTTTCATAATTACATTTTGGAACGTCCAATTATGAATTCAGGCGCCTGCTGTTTTGCATACGGGGACCGTCCCTGAGTGTCCTCGGGGTAGGGGAGTTGAGCTGGTGGCCTCTTGTGTCTTCTGAAGCTGAAACAGACCCTGTGCCAGCCCATGAAGGGCCTTTTAAGGAGCCACTGAGGTCGGGGCAGGATGACAAGGTCGAGAAGGGAGTGGAGCTCAGACGGTTGAAGAGCAGGAGGGCGAGGTGGAAAGGAAGGAGGGCATGTGGAGGATGCGCTGGTTTAGTTGGGATCTCATCATAGCAATGAGAGCCTTCGAATGGGCGGAATCAGACCTCTTCAACTTGCCAACGTGGTGGGGAAGGTTCTTGGCCTTTTTGCAAGCGAGTGGTACTGGTGCTTTGGACCCATGTAATGCCTGGACTTTGCCCTGGTCTCAGGTGTGAAGCCTGGAGGCCTGGCTTCCCCTCCTCCTGTCTGATTCTTGGTTACAGAGGTCTACTTGGTGGCAAGTCTCACCAAACCACTGGGTCCCAGCAGAGTGGGGAGACATCCTCCTGCTCTGCAAGGATTGCTCTCTGCTTCCCAAAGGCTCCAGAGCAGCCCTTAGCTGGGGGGAGGGGGGGACACTTGCTCTCTGTTCAGGACCCTGCTCTGGACACCTGGGCTGGGCTTAGGGGGCAACTACTTGGCCCCACAGTGACACTTGACCTGTCAAGAGTGCTCAGACACTAAAACTTTAAACTTCCATTGAATATAACAGTTGAAGTAATGCTACTCCATACGTATATAAAGTTACCCGTTCCAATCTCAAAGACATGAAAGGGGAGGGAGGGGGTGGAGCCCAGAGGGCAGCGCTCCGAGGGTTGTATGCACATATGTTCCTATCACTTTCCACCTCAGTGTGATATATAATTACAAGGCACCAAATAAAAGCATATAAAATTAAGACTTCCAAACATGCTATGCACATATATGAAATTATCAATGCTGATCTCAAAATCATGAATGGGGAAGGAGAGGGATCAGGGTGGAAGCCGGGGAGAAGTTCACCTAGTGCTGCAGGCATGGATGTTCCTATCACGCTGAACTTCATTAATGATGTAAGATTACAATGCACCAATAAAAGTATATTTACAAAAGAAAAGTTGCTGAAATAAAAACATTAAAATAAAAATAAAGGTTTTTGAAACATATCAACTTCCATCTGACCTGCCTTTAGATGAAATTAAACATATTTTTTCAGAAACAGGTCATTCGCTGGGCATGGTGGTGTATGCCTGTAATCCCAGTACTTGGGAGGCTGAGACAGGAGGATCACAGGTTCTAGGACAGCCTCAGCAATGTAGCAAGACTTTTAGGAACCTAGCAAGATCCTCTTTCAAAATAAAAAATAAAAAAGGATTGAGGGTGTAGCTCAGAGGTAGAATTTTGCCTCTGGGTTCAAACCCCAGTACCACAAAACAAACAAACAAAACAAAAACAACATCAAAACAGATCATTTATTTAAAAATATATTAAAAGTGAGGTCCACTTCTTGGAGTGGCTGTGTTCTGCTGGTCTTCCATGGGGAATGATTATCTTCCCTCCTTGGTCACACCTGACCTCAGGGAGAATGAGGCTTCACATTCACACCAATAGAACTGTTTTTCTTTCCTTTGCAAAAAAAATCTATTGAGTTCCTGCTAAGTGCTGGGCATCATGTTGGGCTGTGGGCTGGGGACTTGGCATAGACCGCTTCTTACCCTCACAGCACCCTATGTTATTCAGAAGTAATATCATTCTTGACACATGGAGCCTCTGATAAGTGTGTGCACGTGTTCACGGAGAGGCTTGATTGAGTTCCAGGTGTGATGAGCACTGAAGGCTCAGGGGAATCATTTAAACCTCAAAGGCGTGATGTGTAGTGGTAAGAAGTGGTAAGAACAGACCCTACTCTGACTGCCTGTGTTTGAATCCCAGCTCTAGTGCTCACTAACTGGGTGACCTTAGACAAATTAACTCTCTGACTCAGTTTCCTCATGTGTTAACTTAGGATAATAGTACCCACCCATTAGGTGCTTGCAAGGTGTCTATGAGATTATGCATATAAAGCTGGCCCATAGGAAGTGGGTATTTCTTTTTTATTTTATTTTTTCGGTACTGGGGATTGAACTCAGGGGCATTCTATCTCCCAGCTATACCCCCAGCCCTATTTTTTATTCTTTATTTTGAAACAGGGTCTCACTAAGTTGCGGAGTGCCTCACTAGGTAGCTGAGGCTGGCCGCAAACCTGGATCCTCCGGTCTCAGCCTCCCAAATGCTGGGATTACAAGTGTGTGCCACCACGCCTGGCAGGAGTGGGTATTTCTAAGAGATCATGACTCAGCTTCTCCATCTGTCTCTTAAGGAGATTTTGAGTAGATGGGTGACAGATACATTCTGGAAATGAGTGCTCTGCTCTGGCTCACAAAGGCCTGGGGAGTGCTAGGAGTTCAGGGCTGGGCAGGAGTCAACACGGAGGGACGGGAACACTTGTATTTCTAGCATGTCGCTTCTGATCAACACCCTCTGACAATTTCACAACTTATCTAGAAAAAAAATATATAGCCCTTACAGCCAACCTGACCCCTTCTCAGCCTATTCTCGGAGCTTGCCTGCTTCTCTCTTCTTCCCACTCTGTGTTCCAGCCACACCTGTCTGCCCTCTGTCCCTACAATTACTGATGCCTTCCCCACCCCGGGGCCTTTGTACTAGCCGTTCCCTTTGCCCTGCACATTCTTCCCTCCGCTCTTAGCAGGACTCGGTTTCAATGTCCTCTCTTTGGAGAACCTTCCTTCACTCTCCTTCCTATAAAGTAGTCCTTAGCCTAGTCCTCCTCACGGCACTACCCTATCAGTGGTCCCCATTCCCGTATCTGTATCTGTAATATCTTGTTGGTTTTCTTTTTTATTGTCTATCTCCAGAACACTAGAATATAAAAACCCATGAGTTCTGTGTCCTACATTCACAGCAGGTGCATAATAAATACTTTTTTTTTTTTTTTTTTTTTTTTTGCGGTACTGGAGATTGAACTCAGGGGCATTCTACCTCCGAGTTAACCCCCAGGCCTGTTTTTTATTCTTTATTTTGAAACAGGGACTCTCACTAAGTTGCGGAGGGCCTCACTAAGTAGCTGAGGCTGTCTGAGAACCCAGATCCTCCGGTCTTAGCCTCCCAAGCACTGGGATCACAAGCATGCGCCATCATGCCCGGCTGCATAATAAATGCTTTTTAGGTTAATACTTTACCCCCAGCGCCATGTGGCGCAGCAGGCGCAGGATGAAGATGTTGAGACATCCTCACTTGCCATCAGCTGTAGAGGAAGCCGGCCAGGGTGAATGTTTCCTTTACATTAGTCTTCTGTCTTGAGGCGCTTTCCTCCATACAAACAGACCCTCAAGCTGGAGAAGAGCCGTTGATTTATCTTGTAAGTGATTTTTTTTGCAGACCTGCCCACACCGAATAATTACTTGCTTTTGTGGGCTGAGGATGTCTTCCTGTTGTTCCACCTGGTCTGTTCATTTTGTTTGTTAATTAGCTATTAATTGCAAGAGCTCCTGGGAACCCCAGGCTTTTGAAAGGGAGGGCCCAGAGATGGGCCAGGGGGTCTGGGGCAAGTGTGGACCCCAGACTGCAGTGAGGATGGCCTCCCTGGGCGCTGGGCTGATTTATTTCAAACCGTGTGGTGTGCAGTCAGTGAGCTTCTGGGATGATGAGCGATTTTGTTAATTAGGTCTGGTAAGCACTACAGCTTAATTTCCAGCAGTGGGTTTGCAGCTGGTGGGCGGGAGCTGCCGGCAGCTGCGGCACGGACCGTCCTTGAAGGAATAGGCCTCGGACCGGAGAGGCTGAGAGAGAAGGAAGAGAGGGTGTGCAAAGGCAGGAGCCGCTCTGGGAGCATTCCATCTTTTCTTCCTTCTTCCCTCTGTCTTTCCCAGCTTGGTGACAAAGCCCAGAAGTAATTTGATGGGAGGGAGGGTCAAGGAACTTATTCCTATTCTCTCTTTGGCCCACCGTCCTCTATTACACCTTCCTGGATCTCACCCAGGTCATCTCTTCCGTCTTGGAGGCCTGAGCAGTTTGTCTTTAAGTGCCTTCTCTCCTGACTTTGTATCTCTCCATCTCTTCCAGGTCACCTCCTCCTTGCCTCCCTTGAGAACCAATAAACCATCTTATAGTCTTCCTCCTGCCATTCTTGACCCTATAATTTTTTTTTTTTTTTTTGGTACTGGGAATTGGACCCAGGGATGGGTTGTTCTACCACAGAGCTACACCTCTGCCCCTATTTAATTTTTTTTTTTATTTTGAAACAAGTTGTTGAGGTTCTTGCTAAGGTGCTGAGACTGACCTTGAACCTGTGATCCTCCTATCTCGACCTCCCAAGTACTGGGATTACAGGCGTGTGCCCCCTATAATTCTTTTCCACACAGCGCCCAGCCTGACCTTCCTAAAATGTACATCTGATCCCATCACTCCCCTGCTTAAAATTCTCCAGGGACGATCCGTTTCCTTCAGATAAAGAAGAAAATCCTTTTAAGGCCTGTGAGATCCTACTGACCCCATCTTTTACCACTCTCAATTGCCCTTAGATCTTTTTTTTGGGGGGGGGGGTACTGGAGATTGAACCCAGAGACATTCTACCTCTGAGCTATACCCTAGCCTATTTTATCTTATTTTTTTTCTTTTGAAACAGGGTCTCACTAAATTGCTGAGGCTGGCCTCAAACCTGTGAGCCTCCTATCTTAGTCTCCCAAGTTCTAGGATTACAGGTGTATGCCACCATGCCCCCTTGCCCCTAGGTCTTTGAACAAGGCGTCTCTTCCATCAGGAACAGTTTCTGCACTCCCATATCTATGGGGGCATGGTTTACTCCACAGCAGACTGGTTGCTGAGATATACCATAATCAGTACAACCCGGTCTCTACTGATCTGTTAACTTATTTCACTGGATTATTGCTTGGCAAATCATTTACTTAGTACCCTGTGGCCACTTATTTTCTGGAGCTGGCAACACCAACCGCAAAACACACCTAAGACAATGTGCTACAGCGAATTTACAGCTGGGTATTCTGGTACATACCTATAATCCCAGTACTTAGGAGACTGAGACAGGAAGATTGCAGGTTCAAGACCAGGGTCAGCAACTTAGAGAGGCCTGGGGGTGTAGCTTAGAGGTAGAATGTCCCCAAGTTCAATCCCCATTAGCAAACAAACACACCCCCCCAAAAAAAAACCCCCCAGCAAATCCATCAGTGTTAAAAAGGTATACCCTTGACTATGTTCTTGGGTCTGAAGTTTGTTTGGGTTGAGCCTTGGTTCTGGGACATAATCTGTGCCCTTGGATGGCTCACTTCACCTCCTTATGCCTTTGTTTCCTTATCGGTAAAACGGCTACGATAATAGCACCTGCTTTTCAGGGATTCTGTAGGGTTCAGTGAGATAATATGGTAAAAATCGTAGCTTGTTTTGTTCCATCCCAACCCCTCCTCCACTGACATCACCAAGCATCATTGTCACCATCACCATTATCTCTTCATCATTTTTCTCAGCTCCATTAGGAAAAAGAAGGGAAACTGATATATATATATATATATATATATATATATATATATATATATATATACTGATATATATATATATATATAAACTGATATATATATATATCTGAAAACATATTATATTCTAGACCCTTTCACTCATACATCTTTCCTAGCTCCCCCCACCCTCCAGCATAGTTCTATTAGGATCTTGTTAAGATCAGTGCTTAGCATTTATATTGTTATGTCTCTGTCAACACTCTTCATGACTGAGCCAGGTAGAAAACTATTATTCCTTTTTGTTTCCCATACAACTTGTCATTTCCCTGATGTTAATACTCATCCTTTTGGTTTTTGAAGCATAGTTGCTCTGTGTTTATCATTGATTTAACCTCAAACTCTGCTACCAAGTTGTTCAGACACACCAGCGATGGCATCAATGTCTCCTTCCAGGAGAATCCCTCCCAGGGGCCGTGTCCCCCTCCACCTGGCCTGGTTGCCCTCTGAGCCTAGTGCCCAGCTGTCTTCCTGGGCTCTCCTTCCACCATCCCACTGAGAATCCTCTGTCATTCACTCCTGAGTTGTATTTCCTGTCTCCTGAATCTTGGTTTCCCCTTTTTTGGTGTACGCACTCATTTTTGTGGAGTACCTTCTTTAACTGTGTCTTAAGAAGAGGTACCTAAGAAGTTTAAAACAAAAACAAACAAAGAAACAAAAACAAACTAAAGACTTCTCATGTCTCAAAATACCATTTTATTTTCATACTTGATTATTTGGCTGAAGTAAACCTCTTTAGAATGTATTTTTTTCTTCATAATTCTATTTTTATTTTTATAAGTGACACAAACATACATGTACACATCCCCTGGCATATTTTCCAATGTATACTCACCATCCCCCCAGCTGGCGTATGGATGTAGCCTTTGAACTGTTGCTTTCCTCAATCCTTGTTTTCTCCTCCTTATATTCCTCTCCTAATCCCTTTCCACTATTTTACTGTTTTCTCGCATCCAGTGACTAGAGTCCCTTTTGCTTCCTATTTTTGTTCTAGTTTCCACATTTGAGAGAAAACATGCAGCCCTTGACTTTTTGAGACTGGCTTATCTCGGAGGTTCCTCAAAAGACTAGGCATGGAACCCCCGTATGACCCAGTGTTTGGTATCTTTCCAAAAGAATTCAAGTTACAGTACTGTAGTGATACGTGCATACCCATGTTTATAGAAGCACAATTCACAATAGACAAATTATGGTACCAACCTAGATGCCCATCAACTGATGAATGGATAGAGAAAATGTGGTATATACACGAGGGAATTTAACTTAGCTATAAAGAAGAACAAAATTATGACATCTTCATAATTTTAAATCCACTCTTTGCTAACTGGTTTCCAAAATGCCCCCAATAATTTCAGGTTCTTGGTATTCACACTTTGTAGAGTTCTCTCCTGCCTTTAATAGGAATGACCTCTGTTGCCATTGGAGTATTACAGAAATGATGGCCATAAAAGACATGTAGCTTCTGGCCTGCTCTCTTAGGATTGCCATTTCTAAGAAAAGCCCGGTGTCGTGCCATGAGGACTCTCAAGCAGCACCTTGGGAAGGGTTACATGGTGAGAAACTGAGGCCTCCTTCCAAAAGCCAATATAAGCTTTCTTCTTCCTGAGGGAAGCATCTCAAGAGTGGATCCACCAGCCATAGCCATGCCTTCAGATGCCTGCAACTCTGGCTGACATTTTCTTATAACCTCATGAAAGACCCTGAGCCAGAGCCACCCAGTTAATCCACTCCTGAGCTCCTGATGCACAGAAACTGCATGGGATGGCAATGCTTACTGTTGCTTTAGGCTGCTGTTTGGGGTTGATTTGTTACACAGCAATAGATAACCAATATATACTGCATCACTGCCTTCTGGTTGAGAGGTCTGAAGTGCTTCTGATTTCTGATCCTTTATTGATTCATTCTCCCCCCCCCCCCTCTCCTCTTTACTCCCTCCCCCCTTCTCTCTTCTCTCTCCTCCTTCTAGGATTTTCTGTTTGCACCAGGGTCCTAACATCTTCCTGACACTTTGTTACAATATGCCTGGTGTGGGACTATTTCCCTTCTCTTTACAAACACTTTCAATAGAAGCTCATATTTTTCAGCTCTGGGAAATTCTCCTGAGTAATTTCCAGTGACTTTCTCTCTCCATTGTCTCTGCTCTCTTTCTAACTCCCATCTTTGGTGCTGGACATCCTCGGTTGACTCTCTAATTTTCTCATCTTTTCTCTCCTATTTCCCACTTCTTTGTTTTTCTGCTCAATTTTCTGGGGAACATACTTATCTTCTGAATCTTCTTTTGAGTGTTTAAATTCTGCTGCACTTTAAATTTCTAAGATCTCTTTTTATGTGTCTGGATGTTTCTTTTCCTATTATTTGGCATTCATTTTATGAAGTCCCTTTTCTTGCTTCTCTGAAGATATGTATCTTCCCATGTATACAAAGCAGTTTAATCTATATGTGTAATTATATATTATATATACATATATATGGACAAAATGGTGTTTTTGAGATATAATTCACACAACATACAATTCATCCACGGGAGGGTAGAATTCAATGGCTTTCAATGTATTCAGAGAGTTGTGCAAGCATTGCCATAATGAATTTTAGAATATCTTTATCACCTCATCCCTATCCCAGCCCCCAGGCAACCACTAACCTACTTTCTGTCTCTATTTGCCTATTCTAGACATTTCATATAAGTGCAATTACATTTCTCAAACAGCACAGTTTCTGTCTATAATTTCCCTGCAGTTATTTGCTTTGGCCTCTGTCTTCCATGTCAGAGGTCTTTCCCAGATGCTTGTGGATCCTTGGTTGCTTCTTCTTCTTTTCTTTTTTTTTTTGAGTACTGGGGCTTGAACCCAGGGGCATCCTACCTCTGAGCTACACCCCCAATCCTATTTTTTATTCTTGATTCTGAAACAGGTCTCCCTAAGTTATGGAGGGCCTTGCTAAGTAGCTGAGGCTGGATCCTCCTGTCTCAGCCTCCCAAGTACTGGAATTACAAGCGTGTGCCACCACACTTGCTTCTTCTTATTGAAGAAGTGTGTGTGCAGGGAGGGCTTTAGCCAGCTGATTGTCATAGGTGGGGCTTGTTGACTCTGAACTCTCCTGTAGGGTGACCGGTGGCTTACTTTCTAGAACAACTCTGAAGTTATCATTAACAAAACAAAACAAAACAAAAAACAACAAAAAACTTTTCTTGGTGCATTATAGTCTCACGTCATAATCTAGTTCACAGTGGTCGTGACATACATGAACACAGTACCAGCTCCTTCTCTGTTCCCCTCTTCCCCATACAAGGTGTTGAGATTGACATTGGTATTCTCACATATGCACCTAATGGCAATGGAAGTGATTCATCACTGATCCTCCCTCTCCCCCCACTTCCCCTTCCTGGCTCCGCTGGACTTCCTCCTGCATTATCTGGAGTCCCTCTGGTATCCCAGTTACTCCCTAGCTTCCGCATTTGAGAGAAAGCATATGACCCTTCACTTTCTGTGACTGGCTCATCTCACTTAACATAATATTCTCCAGGTCCACCCATTTTCCTGCAAATGACATTATTCTGTTCTTCTTTATTGCTGAGTAGAATTCCATTGTGTATATATTCCATAATTTTGTAATCCATTCATCTGTTGATAGACACCTAGGCTGGTTCCATGATTTGGCGATTGTGAATTGTGCTGCTGTAAACATGGATATGCATATATTACTATCATTTATGATTTCAGTCTCCTTGGAAAGATACCCAGGAGTGGCATGGCTGGATCATATGGTGGATCCATTTCCAATTTTCTGAGGAATCTTCACACTTATCTTCATAGTGGTTCACTAATTTGCAATCCCACCAACAGTATAGAAGAGTTCCAATTTCCCCACATCCTTGCCAGCATTTATTGTTGTTCGACTTCTTGATGATCGCTGAGACCATCATTTTGAAGTCTTTGTGGGATGGCTAGATTCCTAGAGAAGATTCTTTTAGTCTCCTAGAGTGAGGTAACATTTTGGCTGTCAATGGCCTGAGCACCAAGTGGGAGAAGAGCATGGTAGGTCTCCCCACATGATGTGAGCACTTGAACTCAATTTCCTGTTTTCTGTAAGGAGTCCTGCTCTCAACACTGTCTTGTGTCTTTATTCCTAAGATTCTTTGTCTTATACTTCGGAGAAAACTTCTTTACTTGCCTGCTGAGATGGGGCAGGGGTTGTTGCTTCTTTGTGAAAGAGTAGTGGAGAAGATCTCGGGATCTGATGGCTTCTTTAAGATATTTTAGAGGCTGAGGGCCCAGCTCAGAGATAGTGTGTACTTAACATGTGTGAAGCCCTGGCTTCGATTCCTAGTGCCAAAAATGTTTTAAACCAATTTTATTCATATTTATTCATCAAACATGTATGTAACCACTGCAGTTGGCTCTCCATATTTGCAGAATCAACTAACCCCAGATAAAAAAATAAATTTTTTTTGTGTGGTACTGAGGATTGAGCCCAGAGGCATTCTACCTCCAAGCCATGCCCCCAGCCTTTTAAAATTTTTAATTTATTTTTTGTTTTGAAACACGGTCTTGCTAGGTTCTGAGAGTCTTGCTAAGTTGCTGAGGCTGTCCTCAAACCTATGATCCTCCTATCTCAGCCTTCCAAGTACTGAGATTACAGGTGTGTGTCACTACTCTTGACTGATGAAAAATACTTGAGAAAAAATTTTTCATCTGTACTGAAAATGCATGTAAGTTTTTGTGGGGTTATTATTCCATAAACAACATAATAACATTTAAGTAGCATTTGCATTGTACTAAGTATCATGAGTAATCTAGAGATGATTTAGCATATATAGGAGCTGGGTGTGGTTGCACACACCTACAATCCCAGTACCTGGGAGGCTGAGACAGAAGGATCGCAGGCCCAAGGACAGTTTCAACAAGGTCCCTCAGCAATGTAGCGAGACCCTGTTCCAAATTAAAAAAACAAAATAGGTCTTGGGATGTAGCTTGGGAGTAGAATGCCTCTGAATCTAACCTCCAGCTCCCCCCAGAAATAAATAAATAAATAAATGAATAAATAAATAAGTATATGGGAAGATGTGTGCAGGTTATAACATGGAAATACTAGGGCATTCTATATAAGGGACTTGAGCATCCGTGGATTTTGATATCCACAAAGGGTCCTGGAACTGTCAGGAGTGGTGGTGCATGCCTATAGTCTTAGTTCTTGAGAGGCTGAGATAGAGGATTGCAGGTTTGAGGCCAGCCTTAGCAACTTTGCAAGACCCTCAGCAACTTTGTGAGATGTTTTTTCAAAACAAAACCAAAAGCAAAACCAAAAGGGCTATGGGCATAACTTGGAGCTAGAATATTCCTAGGTTCAATCTCCAGTACCAGAAAAAAAAAAAAAAAAAAAAAGAGTCCTGTAACCAATCTCCCTTAGATACTGTACTATGTGCTAATTACTCTTCTAAACTATCAATAGAGCCTTCTTTGAGGTCTTTTTCTACTCCCTCCCTCCCTCTCTGCCTACTTACAGTGGTACTTGATCACTTCAATTCCTAAACCTTGAGAATTTCAGTGAATCAGGGTGGTTCGCAGTGCTTTCTATAGCTAGATTAGGACCTGGTTTTCCTGGGTGTGTTACTTTGGGGTCTTCAAGAAGTAGACAACAAGATGGGATTAAATCTGTGAGAGATGTTGTGAAAGACACTTTTGAGGAAAAAAATGGGGAGGAGGCTGAGAGAGTTATCAGATCACAATGCATATCTATCTCCTTTGGAGGAGAGAGAGAAGGGAGGAAAGTTAGGTAAAAAAAAAAGTATTAGGATGCTGTATAGTTCCAAGAAAGTTTCCACAAAGCTAAAAGGGAGTTTTCAAGCCAAAACCATCTGTCATAGGAGTCTCATGTCTCTCTCAAGAATGGACTTGTCAGCCGGGCGTGGTGGCGCATGCTTGTAATCCCAGCATTCGGGAGGCTGAGACCGGAGGATCCGGGTTCGCGGCCAGCCTCAGCTACCTAGTGAGGCACTCCACAACTTAGTGAGACTCGGTTTCAAAATAAAGAATAAAAAATAGGGCTGGGGGTATAGCTTGGAGGTAGAATGCCCCTGAGTTCAATCCCCAGTACCGCAAAAAAAAAAAAAAAAAGAATGGGCTTGTCAGCTGGGCTTGGTGACATGTGCCTGTAATCTCAGCACTTGGGAGGCTGAGACAGGAGGATCAAAAATTTGAGGCCAGCCTCAGCAACTTAGGCTCTGTTTCAAAATAAAAAATAAAAAGGGATGGGGTGTAGCTTAGAGGTAGAATGCCCTTGGGTCCAATCCTCACTAACAAACAAACAAACAAACAAAACAAACAAACACAAAACAAAACCAGGAATGACCCTGCCTTAGTACCTCTGATATCCTCTCCCAGGGGCTGGGAGTGAATGTGGTGATGAAGTCAGGGCATAACAATGAGGGAAGTTGGAGACCTGAAAGGTACAATCTCATAGCTGCTGTATAACCACGTCAAGTATGTTGATTCTCTCTCAAGCCCACAGTGAAACAGCCCCAAAGGGATTTTCTTTAAAGGAATAACCACAAGGATGGAGAGAATTTAAAAGACAACAGTACAGAATTTTGGGAGCTGGAAATGTTTTTAATCTTTCATATTTACCCAGAAATCTTTTGAGATATCTATCTTTAATACTTCTTGTTCTCTAATAGGTGCAGTTGAGGCTAGAACTTGGCCTCAGAGTACTGCCTTGGCTTCACTGCTGTATCAGCTATGGTTAGTATGTAATCCTTTTATTTTGTGACCAGTATAGTTGGCTTATGACAGTGGTACATTATTACATAGCCTACATAAGACATAACTTTTATATCTGATTATGGTGTTGTGTAAAGATAATGTTTGATGACAAAGCATGTAAATCTGCAGAGAATGACATGCCAGAACCAATGGGTCATTTTAGTTCATTTCAACAGATAGTCATTTTTTTTTTCCAAGTGCTATCTTGTGTTAGAAACTGGGGATATAGAATGAACCAGAGAGATGTACCCAGACTGTAATATAATAGTACAATAAATGTTATGATGAAGATACAGAATGGTATGGCAGAATAAACAATGGGCACCTAACTCAGTCTCCTGGGATTCTGGGAGGCTTCTTAGAGGAGATACTAGAGTCTTATTGGATAAATAGGAATAAGCCAGGAAATGTGGGGAAGGATATTTCAAATAGAGGGAACTGAAAGTGAAAAGGCATGGTATGAAATGTCTGTGTATTCTGGAAGCGCTGAGTAGTACAGTGTTAAGGAATAGGGTGGTGAGAGATGTAGGAATTCGGTTGTATTAGGGACTTGGAAACGCTCTGAAGGCAGTGGCTTACCTGTCCATTTTGTATCATCTTGGTACTTCCCTGAGGTCATTATCCCTTTTCCCAGTAGCCCATGTCCTTCTTGAGATCTTGCAGGTGCTGGGGGTGGAGGGCTTGGCTGGCTGTGGAAATTTTCCCATGATGGCATTGCCTTAATGTCTCCTCCTGTTAGACGAAGGCTGTGCCACCTTGCCCTGCTTTCCTTCACGGATGAGTCTAGCCATACCCCCCCCCCCCTTTTTCTGGCATCACCTCTTTCTGCAGCCCCTACATCTCAGCCTGCTGAATGACAATCTACCCTCTCCACTTTGCAGGAAGGAAACTAGAGATCCCTTCCACCACCTCGAGACTCAAAACTCTGCTGTCTGGCTTCTAGGGTAGAATGCCTGCTAAGATTTTCCTCAAGTATCCCAGGAATCACCTGTTTATAAGAGGAGTGTTGAAAAGAGAAGTGTGATGGGTGTCAGGCAGATATGGTACCAATTCTGCTGAGTGGCCTTGGGCAGATTCTTTCTTTAGCAAGCAAGCACTGGCTGATGTCCTCTCTGTGCACAGCCATATGCTGGGCTTGGGAAGAACAAGACATTGTACAGACAGACAGAAAAGAGGAGGATTAGCCTGGCATGGTGGCACCTGCCTGTAATTCCAGTACTTTGGAGGCTGAAACCAGAGGATTCCAGGCTGGAGGCCAGTCTCAGCAACTTAGCAAGACCCTCAGAAATCTAGTGAGACTCTATTTCAAAATAAAAAATAAAAAGGGAGGTGTAGCTCAGAGATAAAATGCCCCTGGGTTCACCCCAGTACCAAAAAAAAAAAAAAAAAAAAGAGGGAAAGAGAGAAAAAAAGGAGAACTGAGGTTGTGTGAGCTCAGACTTGAGCCCACGAGAAGGTGATCCTTGAGCAGGTGAACATGATTGAGACTCTACAGTTGAGGAAACTGGGGTTTAGAGAGGTCACGTGATTTGCCCAGAGTTCCTGTGGCTGTTTCCTTGCACTGCAACCACGGTCCCCAAGGTCTACTAATAATGTTATTCCAGCATTGGCAGCAGTAGCAGCATCATCCGATGGACCTTATTTCTACAGTCATCAGATTCTTCTTTCTACCAGAGGAAGGACCAGGAATATAGGTGAATCTGGAGGGATGCAGAGTGTCCCAGACCTTTGAATGGACCCCCCTGGAGTGGGCAGGGAGGCTGGGTTGGTGGCCTGTGATAATTACAACCCCTTTGTTGTCTTTACCTGTGGGAGAGTATTTCCCACATCCTTGGGCCCTGAGCAGGGTGGTACCCACAGCGGAGGTCTGCGGGAGGCCCATTGGCATGCTGTTCCTTGGCATATCTGACCAGTGGGGCTGGGAGCATGTGCTAGGCTGTCAGGAAGAGTTATCTCCAGACAGGCCCTCGGCCTGTCTGCTTTCTCCTCCACTGTCCCCTCCTAATTCATTTTCCGCCTTTAATGTACTGTTGTGGAGCTTCCTCTCCCATTAGGGCCTGTAATGTGCACCGATTCCCTTCAGCTTGACTGCTCTTAATAGGCAGCGTAAATAGAATTTAGTGTGGCGTGCACTAACATCTCTATCCATTGTCCAGAGATTAAATACTTGCCACCGATGGTTCATGCATCATCAGGCCCGAGCCCAGCTTCATAGCTCCCAACCAAAGGAGGACATTAAATTAATTTGCAGGTTGCTTTAGCAAAACCTAACAAAAAAAAAAAAAAAAAAAAAAGGAGAAGAAGAAAACCTCTGTGGGAGAAGAAGGGGGCCTGATGCATCTGCTCATGATCAATCACAGTGGGTGGGAGGTGTTAGAAACTGGAGGGGGTGGGTGGCTCTTGTCCATCCTGGGCTGGGTTCCTTGCCAGGGCTGCACTGTTTGGCCACCTACCTTCATCCTAGTCCCCAGGCCTTGTCCCATGCTCAGCTCTTCTATCAGCTTTGGAGTCATCTTTGTGGCCCCGAGAAGGAGAGCAAGGGATGGAGAGGGGGGCAGGAGTCGGGGGGCCTGATGCCAAATTGCAGGGGCTACGTTCTTCTTCTTAGGGGTATAACCAAAGGACAACAGGTGAAATGTCCCTGTGGTCCTAGTTAGGGGGATCCCTGAAACCTCTCTTGGGATCATTTGGGTTCCTTTGGTGTTCCTTTTTGCCCGGGCTCCACTTGGGTGGGTGTGAACGTCTGGGCCCTGGAAGAGAGTGAGACAGCAGGCTAAGAGGCGGCACAGGTCTTGCCTCTGGAGTCCACTGGTGGCATTTCCTGGTCTTTTGGCTTTGGATGATAGTTTGTGTCATTGGCTTCAGGCATATGGGGAAGGAGATAGACCTGCAAACAGACGCTGATGATCCAGGTACAAAGGGCTTTGGAATCCCAGGAAGCAGCTTACCCTGACTTAGGGGATGGCGGTGGGCACCGGGATGGGGGGGTGGTGACCTCTGAGTTGGACCTTCAAAGATAAGCAGGAGGTATCTGGCAGGGTGGAGGGGAAAACGGTAGTCCAAGCAGAGGGTTTGGGGGTATCCCATGCACGACATTGTTAGAGAACACAAGAGTTTGGAGCAAGTGGAAGGTAAGGTGAGCACAGGGAGAGATGGGGGGGAGTTTGGGAGGTGAGCCTTATGTGGGGGCAACGGGAGCCAGAGAGGGATTTCCAGCAGGAGAGGCACATAGTCAGGGCTGTTTTGTGGAGCTCACTCCAAGACAATGTGAGGGTCGCTCCTAGGGGTAGGAGGCTGGGGGCAAGGGCACGTGGGAAAATCCTTGCACGAATCCAGCAGGGAACAGAGCTCAGACCCTGACATCAGATGGGACTGGGAAATCTGGCCTGCAAGTTTCTGGAAGGAAAAAAAAAGTCCCACTCTGCCTGGGAACAACAGAACTGAGGCTTTGTGCCGAGCTGTCCCATGGACTCTTGTCTGCCTGGAGACAGGGAGGCCAGCAGGAGGGGCTTGGCTCACGTGGGCACCGACAGAATGGAATCTACCTCTAGCTGGTGAGTGGATCAAAGTCACTCTTCCAATAGGGTTAAGGCAGAAATGGTAGATATAGGACAAGCATGCCATTAGCTTCTAAGTCATCGCTCTGCCAGATGTCACTGGTCAATCAAGCCCCTAGATCCTTTTCAGGACAGACTGTGCATGAACCCCGCGATAACCATGCTCATGTGGTCATTTTTCCTGATAGAACTGAGAGCACCAACTGATTGCTTAGGTAACTCTAAATCAGGGTCTCATTCCTTCCTGGATTTGAGCAGGCATGGTGGGTGTGGTGAGCCTTTTCCTTCCATGGATCTTAGCACATGCTTCTGGTCTGTCCTCCTGCCCTTCCATGCTCTGTGGCAATGCGGTGGGTCCCCACGGCAGAAGCATTGGAGGCCAGGCAGGATGAGGAGAAGGAGAGACTGCGGTGGTCCAAGACTCCGCCGTGGGCTGCCGGTTGTTCCCTGATGCACCCCTCCACCAGTGACCTCCACTCATGGTGGTTTATTAATGGCTCTTAACGCTATCATTTGGACTAATTGAAACCGGGAGCGATGCTAATATGCTCCTTACATTTCATTCCTTTTTTATTTAAAAAAGATGCTAAAAGCATTTATCGAGTCATTTCTGGGGAAAAGAAATAAAAAGGTCTCCCCTCTGGCCATGGCGCTGGTGCGGTCTCTTTTCAGCACCCCACGCAGGGGATTCTCATGGTTCATTAGTATGATTTAAGGTGGCCGGTGACCTCATTATGAAGCCATCAGTGGGAGGGGCTCCGAGACTTGTGCTGCTCATGGGCAGGCTCCACCTGGTCCTGATGGTGGAGGATGGCGGGAAGGCCAAGGGCTTTTTAGCGGACGCCCCTTTGCCGTGGCTCCTGTGTGTTTGGCTGTGATTGTAGTGTGGGCACCACTATGAAAACAAAGGGCCTTCTCCCATGTTCTTCTGTTGTTCTAGCTGAAATTAAAGTCATGGGAGAACCAGGGTCTGGTTAGCTTGGGTCAGGGTTACTGCCACCCCTTGGCCAAAGAGAACAGGTGTGCCAGTTCTTATCTAGTTTTCTTCCCCCTCCTCCCAGTTTCTTTCTTTGCTCTTCTCTGAACCCCAAAAGGTCCAGAGCCCCTGGACTTGCCCTTGAGCTTCTCATTGGGTTTGGCCAGTGAGAGGCACTGGTTGGGGACTAGAGGGTGGAAAGGGAGAGAGAAGTTGGGTCTTTCTTCCCTTTTCTCTTTCTTCTTTGGTGCTGTACCATCTCTAACAGTCATTGTTCCCATACTTTGCTGGATAGTCTCTCCTTAAACCCTAAGCATGATCACTGCTTCCTACCAGGGCTGGTGTTGGGGTCTCGCCAGCCAGTGTTTGCTTTCTTAACACGGTCTGCGTCTCTGCAAGTGGTCCCTCCATTAGACTCTCCATCCGTGTCTTATACTTGGGTTCCAGTTTTTACACAGTCCCTGAATGGCTATCCTGATGTCATCCAGACACAGGAGAGTGGATGCTGGAGAATCCCCAAAGCTTCACCTGTCCTCACCTTCTGGTCCCACTCTTGGCTGTGGACTGAGCCCCAGATCTGGCTTCTCCTTTCCCTCAAGAGTGTGGTTTGGGGGCTGGCTCTGGCTCACTCTGCCTCTGGCTAAAGGGCAATGGCTCTGCACAACCAAGTCCCCATTCCCTTCTTAGTTCTCTGGCCTTGTCCCTAGCATGGGATCGCATGTTCATGTTCCCAGCCAGGATGACCCTGGCTCCCATCAGCCACCTCTAGAATGAATTTACCAAACCACCACCTCCATAGGTGGCTTCCTCTTTCTTTGTTTCTTAACAACATTTATTTATTTTTTAAATTTTGAAGCAGGGTCTCACTAAGTTCCTGGGACTGTCTTTGAACCCACCAACCTATTTCCTATCTCAGCCTCCCAAGTACTGGGATTACAGGCAGGCACCACCATGCCCAGCTAAGTGGCTCCCTCTTAAAACTCTCCTGACATGGCCTGATCAGCCTGTTCTCCACAGAGCACATCAGGATAAACACCAGTGGCCAGGGGCTGCTTCTGAAACCACCGCTCCTCCCAAAATACCAGTGATCAGTGCCCGCCTTTGTCGAGGCTGTCTGCAGGCCCTGAGGGTCACCAGCTGCACGGTCAGTATGCCTGCAGGGCTTTCTGAGGGGACAGCACTGGGTTGTGGATGAGCTGGTGGTTAATAAAAGTAGACATAGCTCAGGCTGTGCCCGAAAGTGTGTGAGCCTGTGTGTGCACACATGCGTGTGTTCCTGTAGAGAGGGGGGAACCCCCAAGGGAAGGTGCTTTGGACTCATCTGGATCTTCTGGGGAAAGAAATCCCCAGGATTCACCATCCTAGATCTCACCTCATTCTGTTCAGGGGAGGCAGCTCCCCTAGGGGCAGCCAGAGGCTGGGGCAAGTCAGTAAGTACCTACCCCATGCCGTGCCACACTTTGGAGACAAATGATCCCTTGGACTTGGATTCTGGCTCTCCTAACTTGGTCTCCTCGGGCCCTTCATATCTTCATCTGTAATAGGATCAGTGTCTTCTAAGAGTCCTGAGATTCTGTGGATGTCTGAGGAAAGAACCTGGGCTTCTCGTCCTTGGCACTACTGGGAAATTCCCTGCTGTGGGGACTGTCCTGCCACTGTAGGATGGTTAGCAGCAACACTGGCCTCTGTCCACTAGCTACCAGTAGCAATCCCCTTTCCTAGTTTTAATAAGAAAAAGATTTCTCCAGACCTTGCCAAATGTCTCCTAGAGGGCAAAGCTACTCCAGTGAGAACTGCTGGTTTAAAATGACAGAGGCTGACGTGTGCCTGGCCGGGGGTTTTCAGAGGACTCTTTTAGTGAACAGCCTTGTATTCGGTCATAAAGTTTATATGGGCCCAGGCCTGCACTGTCCTAACTTCATGAGACAATGAAGGCTTCTTCTCCAAACCTTTCCTGCTCCAGGAATTCAAGTCTCATTTTTTCTTTTTTCAGTGATCAGATAAGATCTGCATCTGACAGCCCAGCTGGGTAAGAGAGGCACCCAGGAGGGGCACAGGGACAGGGCACGTGTGCCCTTGGGAGAGTTGGTAAAGTCTTTGTGTCCTGGTTTTCTCAACTTCACAATGGGGATGATAATCCTACCTCACAGGATTCTTAGACCAGTCAGGATTCTGGAAGTAAATAGATGGCATCGGAAAGGGTCTCTGTGAAAAGGACACAGCCACAGGGCTGTTCCCAAGGTGGGGACAGGGTTAAGGAAATAAGAGGGACTGTGTGGTGAGCACAGCTGGGCTAGCAGGAGCAGGAAAGATGTGCCCCTCCCCCACTAGGCTGAAGGGGCCGGGGAGGGAAAGGTATTTGTGAGGCTGATGAGAGTTGGGGTCTCGGAGCCCCTCCTCCTCCCCTCCTCCTACCTGGCTCTGGTTGTAGCCATGGAGGGCCCCCGCTGTGCTGGAAGCAGGTCAGGCCCCCTTGCAGGTCTCTTGGAGGTGCTTCCCACTACTGGGACCCAACCCACAGCTGGGGAGGAGAGGAGGTCAGATTTCCCAGCATGACACATGTCAGAGAAGGTCAGAGAGTAGATCTGAGCTGGGTGTAAGTGGGAGCAGCCCCACAGCTAGGAGAACGAGGGAGTGGATATTTGCTAAGTGCTGAGAACGGTGTTTGTACATCGTGTTTGATGAACGAAGCCTGTGTTAGCCTCTGGGGCACAAGGTGCATTGAATAAGCCTCCGCAGCCCCTTCCCTCGGGAGGCTACATGCTCTTCCTCCTGGAGCTGGCGAGGACCAGCCTGGGCTGGCTGCACTGTGGCCTCTCCGGGAACCCAGCTTTGGACACATCCCGTGGGCGCTCACCTGGTCCTCCGCACGCTGGCCACATAGCCAGCCAGTGTTGGCCAGCACATCCATGGACCTGCTTCGTCTCCTCTGCCTCCCCCAGTTCCACATCTCAGGCCCGTGGTGGACTTGAGGCAGAGGCTGGAAACGCTGCCGGGGACAGCAGGTCCAGCTTCCGTCCTGCCCTGAATCCCCTGCACGCTGAGCTGCCCAGGGCACACCAAAAGGCTTCGCTTTTGCTTTCCTGAGCCCTTTCTGTGCAGACCTGTGGGTACATGGACGATGGGCTCCAAAGGGGCTCCTGCGGGATCTGTGCTCCTAACTGCCCACAGGAGGGCCATCAGCGACTCACTGCCAGAAGGACAAAGGGGTGGCATTCTTCCTCCATGTGCCTCTGTGGCTCTGCCTGCCCTGCTAGTGGGAGGTGGGTCCTTCCCAATCCGGGACTTGTTCACCCAAGGGACCTGCAGGTGCTGGGAGCTGGACCCCAGGCCTCTTCCACTTGGCTCTGATAGAGGCCTGGGGTGGAGGTGGGCCTCAGCTGAGCCCCTGAGGCTGGCACCAGGATGCAGAAGTCCCTCATCCTCTCCTTGGCCCATCCATGGCTGATCACCTGTGTCCTGTGGTTCCAAGAGACACAGGTGATCAGCTCCCAGCTTCAGCCTGTCTTGATGTCACAAAGAGCAGCCAGATAACAGAGAGGCGCCCAGTCAGATTTGCATCTCAGATGAACTATCATCATTCATCACATAAGTATGTCCCAAGTTTTGCATGGGATATACTTATGCTAAACAATGATTATTTATTTATCTGAAGTCCACATTTAACTGGGTGCCTCTGTACTTTAGGTTTTTTTTTTTTTTTTTTTTTTCTTAATCTGGCAATGCTGCCCCAGCACCTCTCTGGTCTGAACCCCTTTCCCCCACTGGCCCCAGAAGTGGGGGTTTCACTGTGGGCTTTCATTTTTCAGCGAGAATTCTTCTGTGTGCTCATTCTCTGTGCAAGAGGAGTCCAGGCTCCAAGCTGGAACAGCTGTGAAATGGGGCCGTTTCAGACCCACAAAGCAGGCTGGGGCGGGTGGGCGGGGCCCCAGTCCCATTGACCTTGGTCAGGCTTGGGGCAGTGGAGGGATGCGGAGTGCAACTGGACCGTGGCTATGACGGTGCTGCTGACCTCCGTGCTGGGGACCAGAATTTGAGGTGAGCTCGCTCACGCAAACCCTTTGCTCACCCTTTGCACTTTGCCCTCCCAAGCCCTGTGGGGTGGGTGCTGACATTATCCTTCTGTAAACAAGAAAACCAAGGCACAGAGAGGTTAAGGGCTGGATCACGTCACACCACTGGCGTGTGGTAGATGGAGCTGGGGTCTGAGCTCAGGTCTGACCCCATGTGCTGCTCTGCCCTGCCTCCCGTCCCAGGTCCTGGTTCCTGGGGTGTCATCAGGCGTCTATGGAGGGGCTGAGACTTGGGAATGAGCCTGGCTTAGGAACGTTTTCCACACGACCCCCCACCCCACCCCCACCCCATGCAGCTGTGTAATGAGCCCACATCTGTTACCACCACATGTTGCTCAGCGCTACGCAGATGTAAAGTCTCAATTTTTCTAATTAGCAGCAACACGAAGTCTATCTTAATTTTCTCTTCCCCTCCCTCTAATAAACGTGATATTAACAAGGTTACACGTCTGCGTTTCTGCTGGGTGTAATTGAATCAGGTTGCAGATTTGATTAGTGGGTGTGGGGCGCCGGGGTCTGGTCAGGCTGAGGGGCTGGGGGAAGGAAGGGCCCGGGCTGAGCTGAGGATGGGCATCCAGATAGAGGGAAAGATGGAGAAAGAGGAAAGAGAGAGGAGGAGAAGGAGGGAGCAGAAGGAAAGAGACAAGAAGAGAGTGGGAGAGAGACCAAAATTCAAAGACAGGAAGGCAGATGGGAGGTAGATAGAGGCAGAAAAACAGAAATAACAGAGAGAGAGAGAGAGAGAGAGAGAGAGAGAGAGAGAGAGAGAGAGAGAGAGAGAGAGGAGAGAGAAAGACTAAGACACACTGAAATGGGAGAAGTGGAGACACAGGGAGGAAACACACACACACACACACACACACACACACACCCCACATCATGAACAAGACCCAGAGAGAAGGCTGGAGATGGCGGGGCAGGGACTGTGGGAGTAGTCGGAGCCTCAGCCCTGCCCAGCCCTTTCTGCAGGTGCCTGGGAAGGTCCCGTGACCAGGGCTCGGGGAGGGCCTGCATGGAGGCGGGGCAGGCAGCCACAGCCTCCCACCCGCGTCCTACCCCTGAGCCCGAGGACTGCAAGCCTGAGTCTGGTCCTGGCTCTGGGTGGCCAAGGGTCGGCCAGCTCCCCTCTCTGGACCTCAGTTTTTCCATCTGTAAAACAGCGGTCTGAAGCTGCGTGCCGTGGCACATGCCTGTAATCTCTGTACTTGGGAGACTGAGGCAGGAGGATTGCAGGTTGGAGGTCAGTCTCAGCAACTTAGTGAGACCCCATTTCAAAATAAAAATTAAAATAGGGCTGAGGTATAGCTCAGAGATAGAACGCTCCTGGGTTCAATTCTCAGTACTCACCCCATCCCCTCAAAAAAGTGGTCTGTGAGCCCTACTCCCTGCAGCCCAGGCCCCCATCCACTTGGACTGGGAAGCTCTGGAGAGGCAAGGGGCAATGGTTCTGGCACTTAGAAAAGCTTTGGGGTTCGTGATGAGGTGGTCCCTGGACAGACCCAGGGCTGGGGTGATAAACCCGTGCCTGGAAGGGGACCCCTCGCCTCCTGGGTCCTCTCAGCCCTGCACACTCCGGGTACCTGAGCTACAGCTCCACCAACTTCCTGCCAGGGAAGCCCTAGCTGGGACCACCGTCTCTGCTCACTGCGACCTCCCTCCAGTCCCCTCACATCCGGGAGCTCCAAGAGGAGCTTACACACCTCACACCTTTGCTTCAGCATCCCCCAGCTTCTCTGCCATCTCCCCTGACAAATCTTTTTATTTTTTATTTTTGGTACTGGGGATTGAACCCAGCGTCATTCGACTCTTGGCTACACCCCTAGCCCTTTTTTATTTTTTATTTTGAAACAGGGTCTCATTAGGTTGTTGAGAGTCTCGCTAAGTTGCTGAGGCTGGTCTGGAACCTGTGATCTTCCTGTCTCCAGCCTCCCAAGTATTGGGATTACAGGCATGCGCCACCACGCCCAGCTTCCCCTGACAAATCTTAACTCAGGTGTCACCATCCGCTGGGACTTCCCCTGATGACTGGGGAGCCGGCTTCTTCCCTTTTCCGTGTCTATGTATTTATGAGCCTGCCGCCGCTCACTGCTTCTCCTGGTGGACCCGGCCAGCACCTGGTGGTGCTCTGAGTGTGTTCACAAGAGTGGCAGCACAAGCTCGCATGTGCACGCCCAAGTGCCGGCGTGCGCGCAGGAGGACAGGAGGAGTGCACTGTGGCTGCTTCCACCCTGGCAGTGCCGCATTCCTGCTGTGACAATTTCTCCCGCTGATGACTCCATCCCCAGGGCCTTGGGGGGTGCTGAGAAGCTTCTGTCAAGGGGCAGTGGCTTTTCCCCCCTCGCTTAAATGAGATATGAATAATTGATTTGTCTCTTGAATAATTAATCAGATATTCAATAAGGAAAGTAATTGTTTGGCACATCCCCCATGGTCGGCCTGGCTCAGCCGCTGCCCCACGTGGTTGGGCGGCTAGTGGGGGTTACGGGCCCACAAGGAGCCCCGTGCCAGCTGAGTAGGTCACCTTGTGACACTTCCGGCACTCCTGTCTGGCTCACTGTCCCCTGGGAGGTCACCATTTGCTTCTATGTGCCCAGAAGCACATTGGATGTACTGTCTCCCACCCAAGTCCTCCACATGTCTGGCTTCTTCCCTGCCCCTCCCAGCTCTGAGATGGGCCGCCTTGGCCTGTGGGGTGTGGTACCCCCTGGGCATCATCTTCTCCAGGGATGCCTGGACCTGGGTGCCAGCAGAGCAGCCCGGGCAGGCCTGCCTCCCCTGTGTCCAGCTCTCCACACGGTCTGGTCTGCACTCCAGGGGCCTGGGGGCCTTGGCTGCTTTCTGTCCTGCAGAGTGGGCTCCGTGGAGGACTTGTGCGGAGGAGGGGCAGGAGGCTAACCAGGTATGGCTCTGGGCCCACCCCCTGGGGAAAGCCTTGGCCAAGCCCTGGGGGTCTCTTGGGATCACTGCCTCCTCAACCGAGCTGTCTTCTCAGAAGTTCCCTGTGTGGCTTTCTGTCACTTTTCAGGGACTCCACCCACCTCCATCTGCAGGCCCTCGCCCCTTCTCTGGAGAATGTTCCCTCCAGCCTGCGTTTGGGGGCTTTGGCCAACAGTGATGGCCTGAGACACTTCAGTCCTCACTGAACAACTTGGGGTGCTTTGGAGCCCCACTTCTGTCTTCAGATGGGTGGAACTCTTTTGTGATCTTTATGAGTTGTAGGCACAGTTATTGGTAGACACATTTGTGTGTTAGAATATATGCAGCATGACAAGCACACACACACATGATATACATAATCCACCCAAACACACACTCTGGACACATAAAATACACAGATACATGGAGATGCATATGCCAATATACCATACGCATGTTATACAAGCACACACAAAAACCAACACATAGCACACACACCACACATTTACACATTGGATAGATGCACCACACACACATACACACACACACACATCTTACACATAACACACATGAAGACACATATCACACACACAAACATAGTAATCCTGTAACGCATATGTCACACACATCACCTAACACAACCCTACATACAAAGCACATATACACTGATGTGGGCCCCCACCCCGAGGATCTACAGCAATCCTCAGAGGCAGAATGCCGAGATCTGTAAAGAAGAAAACATTTTCTTACCTGCCTTCAATCAAGAGGAAGACGTTTTCTTACCTCTCCTCACTAATTTTCAGGTCTGCGTAGAGAGGGTTTGGTTCTTTTGCTTCGTCCCCTCCCCATGACCCTCTTCCAGGTCTTCGGGGTTAGGGTGGGCACGTTCCTGGGCCAGCTGCGTCTTAGCCATGCCTCCTCTGCAGGCCAGGTGAGGCACTGGGGCTGCCGCTTTGGGAAGGGCCCAGAGTCCAGGCTCTCTGCAAGAAAGGAAAGGAAGGCTGTGCTTCCAGACAGAGATGGAAACCAGAATGTTGGGTAGAGCTCCGATCAGCTGTGAGGGGATGAGACACAGCTGAGCAGAAAGAAGAGCTGATGGGCTTTCTTGTGTGCGGGCGCACGTGGGTATGTGTTCTCACACATGGGCCCACGCAGTGCTCCTGTATGCACATGTGTAGGTGCCAATGTACACATGCAGATGTGCGCACATGCATATGAGCACATGCACACATGGGCCATGCAGATGTGCATACATATACAAGCATGCATGTGTGTTCATAGCATAGGCAATGTGCAGGTGTGTGCATGTTTATGCACAAACATGTCCCAGTGTGTACACAGTGTGTATGCACATGTGTGTAAGATGCATGTGTGCGCATGTGTAGGTGTCTTAGTCCCTTCTTGCTGCTATAACAAAACACCTTAGCCTGGGTCGTTTAGAAACAACAGGAATTTCTTTCTCACAGTCTGAAGGCTGGCAGTCCAAGGCCAAGGTGTTGGCAGAGGCGGGTCCAGTGTCTGGTGAGATGTGGCCCTGAGGTTCTCACATGGCAGAAGGGGTGGAAGGGACGGGCAACTCTCTGGAGCTTTGGTCATAAGGACACTAGTCCCGTTTGAGAGGGTGGGGCCTTGTGTCCTAATACTGCCCCAAAGGCCCAGCCTCTTACTACCATCACTTCCCGCGTGGGAATTTCAGATCCAAACCACAGCAGCAGGTAGGAACACCCTCTCATGCACACCAAGCCCCCCTGGGCTAGAGCAGCCCTGCAGTTGGATTTGCTCTCATGGATGGACGTTGCCTGGGCAGCTTCGACCTGGCTCTGTGTTCCCTGCAGGGCAGGTGGTCAAGGTGATTGGTGCCGCCTGGAGAGTCTCCCGAATGTCCTGCTGCATGCACCCAGCTCCAAGCTCTGCAGCCAGCCTTGCCGGGCACAGGCACCCACTGGCTGCCTCAGGAGCCTGCCGGGGGTGACTGGTGCAGGCAGGGGCAGCTGGGCTGCGCAGTGGGACGGTGGTGGGGACCTGCACGGGGCTCCGGGGCCCTTGTCTGGGTCCAGCATGTTGTGCATTTAATTATTTGAGAAGTAATTGTTGAACACCGTCTGTGAGCCAGGGATGTTTAAGACCAGAGAGATCCAGCAGTGAACAAAACAGGGAAGTCCTGGCCCTGTTTTAGTGTGGGAGACAGACTAACCGAAAGGCAGGATGTTGGACGATGGTTATTGCTGGGAGGGGCTGGGAAGTACGGGGCAGGGCAAGGGCTTGGATGGGGTCAGCCAGCAGCATGGGACCCACTGTTGCAGGCATTTCGATCATTGTCTCAGCACCCAGCTAGGGAACTTCAACAGGGAGCTGGTCCCACTGTGGGAAGAACCGAGGCACCCTCAGGTCAGGTGAGGCCCCTGGAGGGATGCGGCCGCTGCCCCAGGCATGAAGGGTTGCCCTGTGGATGACAGTCATTCAGTGCCTTTCTTGGGTTCCGCTCCGCAGGTGACTTTCACCCAGGGGCGTCTTTCTTTCAGTGCTGCGGGTTCTGGCTGCAGCCCCTGGGCCTGCCTGCCGCAACCACCTCTTCCCTTGGCGCCTTAGCGGGCAGAGGAAAAATGTGGGTCATAACGCTGACCTCTCAGGGGGATGGACGAGGGATCTGTGGTCTCAGCCAGCCATCAAGGACGTCCCAGAGTGAAATGCAAAACAACCTCCAGAGTGCTCCCATTGAAGCAGGGTAGGTGTCCCAGACTCAGAGAAATATCCCCCAACCTGACAGTCCTGGACGGAGCCTCTTCTTGGGCACTGTCTCGGCAGGGAAGTCCTCCGGAGCGCTCAGCTGTCACCACAGAGACTCCTGGCTCTTGCCAGGGCGATGGCGGCTGCTTTACCCAGAGCAGTGTTTTTTTTTTAGGCAGTGCAGTGGCGTTTCTGCAGTGGAGGAATGGGGCTGGTGGGGCTGGGCCTGGGGTTGGTCCTATAAGATGCTGCTGATATCTTATCCCAGAGGCTCTCGGCCCGTCCTGTCCACCTGCTGCTGTAGACGGCTCCTGTCCTCTCTTAAGCTTCCAAGAACCTTTCTTCCCATGCCCTAGGGCTCTCTCTGGTTGCACAGCAAGGGGCTTAGCTCCCAAGAGGCACCACTCCAAAGTGTGTGTGGGGATAGCGCCCTGGGGACCCTTGCCCTGTCCTTCAGAAGGTGATTCTGAGGGTGTTTCACATGACTTCTTTTCTTTTTCTTTTTCCTTTCCTTTCCTTCCTTCCTTTTCTTTTCCTTTCCTTTTCCCTCCCTCCCTTCCTTCCTTCCTTCCTTTCATTCATTCTTTCTTGTGGTACTGGGGATTGAACCCAGGGGCATTCTACCATCTGAACGATACCCTCAGCCATTTTTAAATTTTTTGTTTTGAAACAGGGTCTCACTAACTTGTTAAGAGTCTTGCTATGTTGCTGAGGCTGGCCTGAACCTGCAATCCTTAGTCTCCCCAGTACTGGGATTACAAGTGTGCGCCACCATGCCCAGCTCACATGGTTTCTTAAAAAGAGTCCCAGACTGCACCCTGGCTGCCCACAGCTGTAACTTACTCAGGGACATGCTATTATCTTGCTTCTCTCTCTCTCTCTTTTGCTTTCTGGTTTTAGCTCCAGATAAAAGATCTGCTTCCAAGACTTTGTCTTACATACTCTGCTTGGGGGCCCCGAGCTACGACCTGCCTTATTGCTTCTGTACTCAGGTGACAAGGGCCTTGAGCTGCTCTTTCTTGACTCCATCTCTTGTCTTATTTTTGAGAGTCCAGATGATGAGTGCTCTGCTTCTGAGCAGTCTCAATGCCTGGGAGAGCAGAGTACTTTTGCATCCAAGCTTTTCATTCTCATCAGTAGAACAAAAACCCCTTGCTGGATCTTGAGTCTACATGCATGGTTTGAAAAACTATGGCTAGAGAAGCTAACATAAAATTTGCATCCAGTAGGTGGGCTTCCCACAGACTTTTTTTTTTTTCTCATCCTGGTGTCCGCAGAAACAGTTCTCAATGGCCTAAGTTCTAAGGGGGCTCTAAAAACCTTCCTCACAATTTAGACAGCCCAGCCTGGCTTGCTTGGTGGGCCCTGCTGATTGGAATCTTCTGGGAGGGTTCTCGGTGTTCACTTGCATGGGTGTCTGCTTCTCTCCGTCCTCTATCTGGTACTGCCCCTTTGTTGGAACTGCTGCATATGCAGCCACGCTGCACAACTCCAGAGAGAGCCATTCACATATCTCACGGTATAAATGACGCCCCCTAGGCTTCTGCAGTGCACAAGCTGGCCAACGGTACACAGTGTCCCTGCTCTTGAAAACACTATACTCTCTTCCTGTGCTCTCTGACTAGATTCTGGCTCTGCCATGGCACCTGGCACGAAGGTACGGCAGCAACCCACATTCCGATGCGTGGGCTTAGTCAAAAGTCTTCCCAACCAGCTTTTGCTGTTTGTAAGCACAGGGGTAGGAGGCTCAGGAGAAGCCGCCCTGTAGTGTGATCAAAAGTGACATAGCGGAGGGCGCACTTCCTTTAGGACTGCCCTTCTGGAGCCATCTCATCTGCGGCCATGCAGCCGGGAGCTTGCTGGGACCTGAGCTCCTTCCCAGCTCTGATTCTCTCTGGATCCCGGAGGCTCCTGGTACAAACCCGCTGCCTGACCCTTTTCAGATTTGCTGAGGGCCAGATCAGGAGGCCCTGAGAAAGACGTAGGGGACACCTGGCTGCTGGAACCTTCCAGAAGGGAAGGATGCAGAGAAAGGACAACATTTAAGTCAGAGGGAGGAAACGCCACCCGGGACCTAAGCTCTGGGTTATTTATGCACGCGCAGAAATGGCTGCACGCATCCACGGGCAATCCAATGATGTGTCAATGAAGGGCTCCTCGCACCCTCTGCCCCCACCCCTGCCTCGGATAACATTTACAGTAAATCCATCGCACTGACCATTAAATCCGAAGCTGCCTGGAGCGATCGCTTCAATGGGGTGCTGACAGGCTGGGAGTTAATAACGACGCGCACGCTAACCTGTTTATTGATTTGCTTTTTGTACCCTTCATCCCTGCTCACTCCTTCTCCCTCTCCGAGGAGAAATCTTGGAATTAGTAATCAGGTGACAGCCTGGCCCCCCTCCGGTTCCCAGTCGTGTCATCCTGCTTAAACTCCCCGAGATAAATCGCCTCCACCTCCCTGGCCCCTGCCAGCCACTCACTCTCCAGTTACTGGGCTCCAGATGCCGCATCTGTCACTGGAGCCAGCAGACAGAAAAAAACATTAACACAGACATGAAAAGCTTTTAACTTTGACAAGAGGAGCGCAGGAAAGTTTTATATTTAGCCCCTCCAGCAAAGGCCACGGTCGATCCATTAGGGCAGCCTGTCAGACTCGGGGTGAGGTGGGAGAGGGCAGGGACCACGGGGGGGGGCAGTGGAGCTCTATCCCAAGGGGGAGTGTGGCCCTGGGGCCAGGGTGCCCTCTGCTCCCTCCTCTTCCTCAGTTTGGGGAAGGGGCTCAGCAAGGCAACTGGATGGTTAGTTATTAGGCGCCCAAAGAAAGGACCCAGATGTGGGCCTCTGCTACTGAATTAAAATAGAAATTTGAACCTCCCCTTTAAGATTCTCAAGATGGCAGGGCATGGGGGCATATGCCTGTAATCACAGTACTTGGGAGGCTGAGATAGGAGGATTGCAGGCTCAAGGATAGCCTTAGCAACATAGCAAGGCTTTCTGCAACTTAGGGAGATCCTGTTTCAAAAAAAAAAAAAAAATAGGGCTGGGGGTATAGCTTGGAGGTAGAATGACCCTGGGTTCCATCCCCAGGAACATGAACACACACACACACACACAGAAACACACACACACACACACACACACACACACACACACACACACACACACACACAAACACACATTCTCCCAATATGATGTAGCATAGACTTGGCTCGTTGTTTTGTGGCCAGGGCATTGCCCATGGACACAAATAACACAAATCTTTTTATGGAAGCCTCAAAAAATAACAGAGAGGTTGACTTCATGGGGGGCAGAACTGAAAACTTAAAGAAAAAAAAATTACCTTTTTCCCCTTGGGAGCCAAATCATTTCAGGCTGATAGCAGTTCCTGACTCTGTCTCCTCTCCTTCCCCCTTTTCTTCTCTGTCTTTTTCTCTCACTCCATACGTGCAAAATCTCTCTATAACAGAGTTCTTTCTGGCCCTTGCCCTTTTCTCCCTCTTCTAAATCTGTCTTCTTTTTTTCTTCAAGAAGGAATTTTGCAGCCAGGTGTGGTGGCACACGCTTGTAATCCCAGTTCTTGGGAGGCTGAGACAGGAGGATCACAGATTTGAGGACAGCCTCAGCAAAGTAGCAAGACCCTCAGCAACCTAGCAAGAACCCGTTTCAAAACAAAACAAAAAAACAATTAGAAAGGGCTCAGAGGCAGAATGTCCCTGGTCCAATCTCTGGTACAACAAACAAACAAACACAAAGAAGGGATTTCAGAAGTGAAGAAATCACATTTCTCAGCATTTTCATGCCCCCACCCCATGCCCTTCCTCAGTTCACATAGGGCTAGGGGCAGGGGTCGGTGGGCACAGGCGGAGTCCGTGGTGGGGGAGGCAGAGGAGAGACAGGTGCACACGTGGCTTTAGGTACATACAGGTATCACTGCTCTGGGACAGGAATGGCAAAGATGGATTGTGGAAGAGACAGAACTTGAACATGCCTTGGAGGAGAAAAAGGATTTTTTCTGCGGGGTACAGGGGATTGCACCAGGGGTGTTCCCAGGGAGCTCCATCCTTAGCTCTTTAAAAACGTTTTTTTTTTTTTTTTAATTTTCATTGAAGAAAAGAGCAATCATGTATATTAAAAGAGGGGAGAGTTGTGAAAATATAATTGTATCTTTTCTGTCAAAAACATTTTTTTTCAGACAAGGTCTTGCTATGTTGCAAGGTGGCCTTGAACTTATGATCCTCCTGCCTCAAACTCCCGACTTACTGGGATGACAGGTAGGTACCACTGCCTTGGAGGAGATAAAAGATTTTTTTTTTTTTTTTGCTTCTGGAGACTTCTCCCAGGATGCTTCACCACTGAGCTTCATCCCCAGCCCTTTAAAAAAAATTATTTTGAGACAGCAGGGTCTCATTAATGTGCAAGGCTGACCTTGAACCTTTGATCCTCCTACCTCGACCTCCCAACTTGCTGGGATGACCGGTGTGTGCCGCTGCCTAGCAAGACAATGGATTCTTTGAGCAGCATTGAGGAGCAGTGTGGGGAGAGGTCGGGGTGGAGGGTCCAGGCGGGGTGGCCGGAGTGTAAGCCTTGGCTTGATCCAGGGGGAGAACGCGGTGGGCTTAGGCAGAGCCTGGGGTGTGGAAACATCCTTGAACGCTGCCTTAGATGGGCTTCTCCCAAAGCAGCCCCTGAAAAAAGGACTCTGGTACAAGGGGTTTGGGGGATGACCCCAGGAAGCAATGTCTGGAAGCTGGCAGTGAGGTAGGGGAGGAGAGGAAGCCATTGCAGACTGAGTTAAGAGCAGGGTGCTGCTTTGGGTGGCTGCTAGGGGCCCACCAGGACTCACCTCAGAGTTGGCACCGCCAGCAGGAGGCAGGAGCTGGGCACACAGCCACCAGCTCCCCTCCATCGCCCGCTCAGGGTTGCTCTGCATTGGGGGCACTCATTCCTTGGTCCTCTGAGCTGCCCTGCCAGGGCCCACCGGCTTCTGCAGGCGCCAGGGGCTGGAGAAGGTGCTCGGCGGAGCACCTGGAGCTCTGATGCTTCCAGACCCAATGGGACGCCAAAGACACCTGCTCTAAACTCCCAACCTTCAGAAAATGTGTTCTCCCGGCACCTGTCAAACGAAGCTCAGCAGGGTGTTGGGTCTTTGCTCTCAACATTTCCCGAGACAAACTCGCAGCAGAGCGAGAAATTACACATGGATGTTTCTTTTTCTCTTCTGGGGATGGGGGTCACAGGCATCTCTGTATTGTAGTGCGAATTTCACAAAGTCTGGCTCTTGTCTCTAGAAGGTGCTGGAATCAAGTTGAATGTTACCTCCTCATTGTTATCACTACTTTTTGTCCCTCTCTCTCTGAGTTTAAGTGCAGAGAACAGCACGTGCTGGGCAGTTTCTACCTTTGAAGCTGAGCGTGAGGCTATGAACAGATTAGGGGTTCAGGTCGGGTTTATCCAGTGCATGAAGAAAGGAAAAACGTCCAGGGCCTTTTGGGGGGACTTGGTAAGTGGGTTGGACAGACAGGCCCTGTGGATTCCTGACTGGGGCTATGCGAAGAAGAGATTTCAGCCCCAGGGAGCTGAGGATCCTTTCCCAGGTTGTGGGGTACAGCGGGGGACAGATTATGGGAGTAAAGAGGGGCTGGGGCAAAGGTGAGCCCGACTTCAGGTGGAGATGGAGCCCCAAGGGCAGGGGATCAGCTGTGGAGAGGCAGGCTGGCATCACCTCTTTCCCTTCTTCCCTGTTTTCCTTCCCTTTTTTTAAATAGCCTTAGGCTCCTAACCAAGGGTGGAAGGGCCAGGGAGGCTCTGGGTTCTAGCTGAGGTCTTGCACTTCAAACACTGACACAAAAATTCAGTCTGGAGACTAGCGCTGCATCCCCAAGGCAGCCATCCCTTCTGTAACACAGCCATCCCTTCTCTAAGGCAGCCATCCCTTCTTGGCTGCTGCTCAATTGCCCCAGGGGCTCCCGGAAGAGGCTCACCTCCCCTTCCCAGGGCTTAGGTACGTGGGAATGGGGCTCTGATCCCCAGAACATGCTGGCCTTGCTGCAGTCTCTCTTGTGGGGCCTCCAGTCCTGGCTCCGTTTCTGGAAGGGCCTTCATTCTCCAAGAGCCCAGGATGGCAAGACTGTCAGTCTCTG
Organism: Graphiurus murinus; assembly: GCA_004027655.1. Taxonomy (NCBI): domain Eukaryota; kingdom Metazoa; phylum Chordata; class Mammalia; order Rodentia; family Gliridae; genus Graphiurus; species Graphiurus murinus. The sequence goes on from PVLC010000804.1 coordinate 129,072, forward strand.
TCCTGCCTGGGAGCAGCTTTCCCAGGGCAGGTGAGGATCCCAGCTGTGCGAGTGTTGAGGAGTGTAGCTGTCTGGCGACCCCAGAGGCTGGAGTATCATTTCACCAACGCCAGACGAGGTGAGTCCTTGGCCGCCGGACAGGGTGTAATGGCTCCCGTTTTGCGTATGGCGATAAAGGTGGAGAGACACTAAGCCGGGGCGGATCTGTGTCTCCTGTCGCAGCCGCAGCTGCTGAATCTGCTGTTTCTGAGAAAGTGAAATCTCACTCCCTCCACTTTCCCTTTGCTGGCTGGGATGTCAGGACGCGTGGAGAGGGTGACAGCCCACCTCCCTGGCCTCTTGTTAGAAAACGAATATTCTTCCACAAAAGCCCCGTCTACACTGCCGTGACCCATCTGGAAACATAGGACATTGGTGTGAGGGAGTCTGCAGAGAACCCCTCCACTCGGCTAGCCCTCTTCTTGGCTGCTGTGAACAGTTGTTGAAATCCTCATCTTCCAGAGCAGTGGTACTAGGAGGTGGGCACAATTGGCAGGTGTGAAGTCTGGAGGGTGGCCCCCTCGTGTGTGAGATTAGCGCCCTTCTACGAGAGACCCCAGATTGCTGCTTTGACTCTTTCACTAGTGAGGACACAGCAGGAGGGCGCTGGGTGTGAGGAAGGGGCCCTCGTCAGATGCCAGATTTGTTGGTTGCTTTGGACCTCCCAGCCTCCAGGATGGTGAGAAATTAATTTCCATTGTTCACGAGCCCCCCAATTTATGGTATTTTGCCATGGCAGCCTGAATGGGCTAAGACAACATTGAGAGTTGTCTTAATGGGGAGAGAGAGAGGGAGCCTCTTTCATGCCCTGTTCTCCAGGGAAATGACGCCACTGCCCTTCCCACCTGGTCACCTCTTATTACAGACCAGCTCAGCTCTGCTTGCCAGAGGGTCAGGACGCTGAGAAGACTGGCTTGCAGGCTGAAGGGAAGGGGCTGGAGGTAAAGGAAGGGTCCACCCCAGTGGACTGTGAAGGAGGCTTTGCAGGCTGTTGGTGAGTTTTGGTGTGGATAAAACCTGTGGTACCTTGCCAGAATGGCGGTGCATCTACCCAATACCATGTCTTCTATCTCTGGGGTGCTGCAGTTAGGTGGGCTGTGGTCTAGTCGGGCTGGTGAACTCCAGTGGCAGCAATGTCCACAGCTTCTAGGCCCTGCCACCTCCCATGCGGTGGTCCCCTGGCTCCATCTGCATCAGCTGCCTGCCTGGAGAGGACTCCGAGGATCTTGGGAAGGCCTGAGATGCAGACAGAGGGATTCTTGTCCCCAAACCACCACCTGGAGGAGAATTGAGAAGCCAGGAACATCCACCATGCTCTCTTACCCCTAATTCATTTGTTCACTCATTCACTTATTCACCAGATGTCACTGAGAGCCTTCTCTGCCAGGAACAGTGGGAGAGGGTGCAGACCCTGCTATTAGATGCAACAGAGTGTTTGTAAAGGCGATGTAGAGAGGGGCGGTGCCTTGGGCCAGTGGGAAGGTGACACGCTTGGATTTTATGAATGATGGTGCGAAGCCGCTGAAACTTTAGGTGGAAGAATGAATTTCTCAGGGCTACTCTGAAAGACCCCTCAGCTGCTCAGCGAAAGAAGCATCAGCTTGAGCAAGAGGTGGGGACCCCTAAGAGGCCTCCGGTCTCATCTGTGTTTGCTCACGTGGCGCCTTCCTCTCCTCCAGTCAAGGTCCTGGGCTCCCTTGCCCCAGGGGAGACTGCACACTGGGTTGCTGTGAGACAGAGAAGATGCTGCAGAACAGAGAAGCGGTGAATCTTCCTGGAACTTGCTCGCCACACTTTCTGGTCTCTGGTTTTCAAAGCCTATGTTTGTTTGGAGGACACTGACTTTCACACTCTAGACTTCTGCAAGCTGTGCTGTTTTCCCTCCTCCCTTGGGGACTAGGGACAGAGATTCTTTGAGGAAGGTGGAGGAAAAGCACAAGCTTTGAAGGCAGACAGACATAGATTTGAGTCTTGGCCGTCGATGTTCAAGCTGGAGACACGGGGCTTGAGGTGAGGGCCACATGCGGCAAGGCACAGCAAAGCTGCCAGCTCTCGTGAGGCCTCTCCTCTCTCCTTTCTTTCCTTGCACCTCAGGATGCCAGGCCTCGAGGAGTGAGATCTGGAGCCTCCTAGCAGCTTCTCAGCTGTCTTTGGTCACCCCCACTTGGGTCAGGCCAGCAGGAGTCCCCTGCAGGCTTTGGCCGGTACCTATGGGCCCAGGACTCTCCCACCCAGGTCTCTGCCTGAGACTGCAGCCACACAGAGGCCTTGACATGAGTCCCCCAGGGTTGTCTGGGGGCTGTGAAAGGATCATGAAGCCTGCGAACACAGAACCTGGAATCTGAAATCTTCTGGTCTAGGCTGGGAGTCCTAGATGGTTCCTTTATTGCCTCAGTTGGGAGAGGAAGGCAGAGCGGGGGATAACAGATAGCAAAATGCAGGCTGAGAGAAGGCTGCAGTGCTGAGCAGAAAGCTGAGCCATTCCTGAAAGCAGGCGGCAGGAGCACCTTGCAGAGCGGCCCTTTGTTTGGGGCTGAATTGTCCTCCCAAATCCATATGCTGGACTCCTTAACCTCTTAGTACTGCAGAATGCGACTATATCTGGAGTCCGGGGTGATGAAGTTAACATGAGGCCGTGAGAGTGGGCTCTGATCCAGTATGACTGGTGTCCTCCTAGGAAGAGGACGTGTGGCCCCAGATGTGCCCTGGGAGAAGATGATGGGAAGAAGCAGGGGGAGAGCCATCTACAGGCCAAGCATAGAGGCCCCCGAGGGAACCAAACCTGCCAACACCTTGATCTCAGACATCCGGCCTGCAGAATGCCGGGAAAATAAAGTTCTGTGGTTTAAGCTGTTGTGTGAGCCTACAGCACTGTTTAGAGCATCCCTAGGAAAGTAACAGAACCTTAGCGGAAGGAAAAGTTTCTTTAGTTCCAGCACTGTAGACCTGTGCTTTGGCAGACAAAGAACCCCTGGTGCTATGGATGACATAGTTGGTAAATATCTTGCATAAGAAGAGGTGACCAAAATGTGACCATCTTGACACAGATGGCCATTTGGACATGGAGAGAGGTCAGCAGGAAGCAGAACAGGGTGACAAGGGAATGGACCCAGGCTAGACTCAGGACAGGGTCTGACACACATGGCGGGGTCCTTGGCTTCCCGAGTCTTAGGTGCACAGCCATGCACTGCTCTGAACCCAGGAGTACCTGCAAGTGGCTTGCTTCAGGCCGATGGCACACTTACATGTGTCAGCCAACCAATGAGACTTTGGGGCTCTCATGCCTTGGCACCGTCTGCCCCTCGGAGTCCAGTTCCAGCAACACCATTTTTGTTTGCATAGCAGGGATTATACTACTGTTTGCACATCACTGGAATTTTGTCTTTATTATCTTATAGGAATAAATTGGAAAATGATAATTTTTTTATGATGCTACACCCCCAGACTTTCTTATTTTTTATTTTGAAACAGGGTCTCTCTAAGTTGCCGAGAGTCTTGCTGAATTGCTGGAGCTTGGTCTTGAACCTGCGGTCTTCCTGTCTCAGCCTCCTAAATACTGGGATTGCGGGTGTGTCCCACCATGCCCAGCTGTAAATGAGAATTTTGAGGTTAGTCATAAGACACATAGTCTCATAACTTTAAAGCGGTAAAGATGGAATTGCTGAAATAGTAAAATCTTCAAAAAATTTTTATTGGTGCATTGTAATTGTGAAACAGTACAATGTTTAGCTCTGCTGGATGTGCACTTGGCTTAGGAAGGTTGACTGTGGGTGGTATTGGGAAAGAAAAGACCAAAATTGAAGAACCATGTATAGAAGGAATGTATTTCTGAGGACTGTGTCTAACAGCAAGGTATAATTAGAATTTTATAAATGTTTTAGCTCTCTGGGAATGGAATCTTCCGTTTATAACATTTCAGTCTACTATTTAACTTCTTTCAAGCTTCCTATGCATTTTTGAGAATGTATTCTATGCCAAAACGGCAGACAAGGATGGTGAATGGGGAAAAGAGGATGCCTTCTGTATTAGCTACCTATTGCTGCGTAACAAATAACCACATAGTGAGTGGCTTCAAGCAAATCCCCACCTCCATTTATTAGTTCATCATTCTCTTGGCTTGATGTCTTGGCAGGCTTGGCTGGGTTCTGCGCTGAGGGTATCTCAGGCTGAAATCAAGGAATTGGCTGGGCTTGGGTTGGGCCAGATAAGAATTTGGAAGCTCTGAGAAACAATCTGTTTTCTAGCTCGTTCAGGTTGTTGACTGAGTCCAGACTTCTGATGTTCTTTATCCTGTGATTCCTCCATGTTTAGTCCAGTGAGAGAGCTTCAATCTGATTTCCTCTTGTGCCATCAGCTGGAGAAAAGTCCGTTTTAAAGGAATCGTGTGATTAGACGAGGCTCACCTGGATTATTTCCCTTTTAAGGTCAATTTGGGTCATAAAACAACACAGCAGATAATGTCTTGTTATGCTTATGAGTCTGGAGGTCAGGGGGCATGGAATCTTGGGGGCCATTTCCAGAAGTTATGACTACCCCGCCTTCCTACATGCCAGAGTCCTATGAACTGGAGAGGTTATCCAGCTGTCTCTTGCCATAGACTGGTACAAGTCAGTAGACATCTGGGCTCTCTGACTGCAGTGCTTACATTATTCTAGAACTCACTGCTACTCCATGGCACCCCAGACCGTAGGAGTTTGGCCTCCAGGGTTTTACCTTGTTTGAGCAAGAACCTTCTCCCCACTGTGACTTGTTACATAGGAACCAGAGGTGCCGCAAAATGAAAAATACTCGAGTTTTGCCTCTATTACCTGACTCTCTGGACTTAAAGCAGCTTGCTGAGCCTCCGTGATCCTCAGTTCCCTCCACCACCAATTGCCTTATAAAACTTGATTTTAGGTGTATATACCTTGACATGCAAAGATTCTGAAGAACAAGCCACAAAGCAATGTGCAATGTGATTCTATTTTTGAGCAAATTGTTAATAATAATGGTCATTAACAAACATAGAAAACTGCCTGGGGTACATATGTGAGAGTGTTAGTAGTGATTGCCTCTGTCTATAGTATTGACTAGTTCTTGTTCATATATTTATTTATTTATTTAGTATTGGGGATTGAACCCAAGGACATTCTACTTGAACCCTTTTTATTTATTTATTTATTTTTATTTTGAAACAGGGTTTCACTAAGTTGCTGAGGGCCTCACTAAGTTGCAGAAGCTAGCCTTGAGCCTAAAATCCTCCCATCTCAGCCTCCAAGTACTGGGATTACAGGCATGTGTCACCGTGCCCAGCTCTTGTTTCTATTTTATAATCAAGGAAACTGAAACTTACGGAGATTACACAACTTTTTTTTTTTTTTTTTTAATGAGCATGTGTTACTTGGGAAATCAGAAAAGAAGTAATAAAATAAAAAATTTTTAAAATGAATTTTAATGGCATGCTTGAAATTGTGTAGCGCTGTGCCCAGCACACAATAAGTCTCAATGATTTTTCTTTTTTTTTACAGATACAGACTCCTTTTTTTGGGAGGGAGAGGAGGAGCAGAAACTCCCTTGGAGCACAGAAAGCCGCAGCCAGACAGAGGAGAAGAAATCAGAGTGCCATGGGCTCCTGCCTGACGGGCTTGGGAAGGAGAAAAGCAGGCTTCAGTCCTGGAATCCCAAAATAGTCCTGTTTGTTGACCTCAAAGATTTTAGAGAAAACCTCTCCTCCCCTGGGCTCTGGATAGAGCACTCGTCTGGGGAGGCGAGGATATAAAAGGTCTTTTGTCAGATTCCACTGTTAATATTCATCTCTTAATTCCCTCCATCCTGTTTGAACAATCAAGAATGGAGTTTACAAAATGATCTTTGGAAGATAAGCTTTCCTCTCTCCCAGCTAGGGGTATAGGGTGAGCGTCCAGTGCACGGGAAGGCTTTTGCTTATTCCTTCTTGGTGCCAGCCCTGGAATGGCAGGTGATGTGGCCCTGGTGAGGACAGCTACCTTTACGCATAGACATAGTGGTGCTACTTTCACAAGCAGACCCAGTGGTGGGCTGCCATACCTCTGCCCCTGCCTTTTGAAGTGCCAAGTTTTCAAGATGGGGTCCGTACAGTCATTTCCAATGTTTTGGATTTCACGAATCAGTAAATACTAAAAGAATATTTTGAGGACGAACACGAGGCTGCCAACTTTTTTATTTTGCCAAGTAAGGACATAAAGGAAGAAGAAAGTAAACAACCATTTTGTTGCAGGATCATTTTAACAGCTCCTGAGCAGAGGAAGGGAATGATTTCAAAGAAAAGTCCATCCCCAGAAAAGGCAGTTAGCAGGCATTTAAGGGTATAAAACATTTGGCCCATTTCATTGTGGAACAGTGGCTGTGTCATCACAGATCAGCAGGACATCTGGGAGCCACGATGTTATGCCTAAGGCTTTGGGGTTAGGTAGATCGGGATTCAAAAGATCCCTGAACAACTTACTTGCTTTGTGGCCTTATGGAAGCTAAGTGACCTCTCTGAGCCTGAAAGTTCTCCTTTGCAAAATGGGGAAAATAAGAGCATATGGCTGTGGTAAGGATTGAATGAGTGAGCTCCTGGTCAGTGCTCAGGGTGTCCCCTGTGTGATAATTGCTGAATCCTTGTAAATCCATGTGGCTTTTTGTTACTGTTGTGGCACTGAGGATTGAACCCAGGGCTGTTCTACATCTATTTTGTTTCCATTTTCAAACAGATTCTTGCTAAGTTACCACACACTGGCCTTGAACCTGCAATCCTCCTGTCTCAGCCTCCCACCCATGTACTGAGATTACAGGCATGTGCCACCATACCTAGCTGGCTTTTTTTTTTTTTCTGGTAACTAAAAATGTACTAGAAATGTGTGTGTGTGTGTGTGTGTGTGTGTGTGTGTGTGTGTGTGTATGCAAGAAAGTGAATATACTCAGATATAGCCACTAGAATTTTGTATTTCTTCAAATTTCTTAATCAGACATTATAGCTTCAATAAATGCACTCTATTCCCCAGTGGGCATTTGAAGAATGAGAAAGACATGAAGGTAGGAGCAGCTTCTCAGAGTCCTGCTTGTTATTTTATGGGAAGACACTTTTAAGTGGGACATTTGAGTGTACCACTCAAATATCCCCAGAGATCTTAACATAGGAGGTGCTTTCAGTTCCACCTTCTCTCCTGAGCTCTTACCCTACTGCCTATTGGATGTCTCCAGATACATCCCTCACTCCAAACAGACATCTCCTTTCCCTCTAAGCTTGCCTCTCCTCCTCTGTTCAGCTCATAGCACATGGTACCACCATCCACGTATCCTCTTAAGCTAGGAACTCTCTTGCTCTCCACCATCTGCTATCCTCTCTTCCCTGTCTCTCCAAGTTCAACCAGACACAAGGCCCCGCCCACTGGTTTAGGAAATCTCTCTTGAGTCCCTTGTTCTCACTCACTCTGCTGGCCTGCCTGAGTTCATTTCCCCATCGCTTCTTCATGTGGCTCTCCTACCTAACAGCCTTCAAAAGCTTCCGGTGCTTCCAGGGTCAGAATCTCGAGCACCTACCAACACAGTGCTTATGGTCTGATCCTGCCTCCCTCCCCAGCCCTGATGCATAGGTCTTCCCCACAGGCATCTGTGGCTAAATCCAGTGAGCTAGAAAACCACTTGTACTCTGAATATTGGATATTGGGATGGGATGGGAGTTCTTTCACAAGCCAATGCCCCCCGTCTCTCCTTGTCCACACAGTGAACTCCCTACCTGCCCTTAAAGATAGAACTGTGATATATACACACAATGGACTTTTACTCTGCCATAAAGAAGAACAAAATGATGTCATTTGAAAAAAAAAAATGAATGGAACTCAAGAATATTGTGCTACGTGAAATTAGCCGATCTCAGAAAGTGAAGGGTCGTACGTTTTCTCTTATATGTGGAAGCTAGAGAGAAATTGGGAAACAAAAGAGACTTCAGATAAGTGAGGAGAGAAAGACCAGTAGGATAGTGAAAGGGAATTTGGGAATGGAGGTGGCAAGGGGAGGGAGGAGACATTGAAGGAAATAGTTCAAACAATCTGATGTACGTTCATGATGCTATCAATGCCAATTTCAATATTATGAACAGGGAGGAGGGGGCAGCAGGTGGAATTTCAAGGGAAATGCACCAGGTGCTGTGTCATGCATGTTTCCATTGCCCTAAATCACAATATGATGTGTGGTTACGATGCACCCATAAATATATATATAAAGATGGAACTCAAACGTCACCTCCTCTGGGAAGACTTCCTGATGGCTCTCCTACCAGCCAGGGAGAGTGCTGTCCTTCCTCCTCCGAGCGTCTACATTTTGGATTGCACCGCAGTACAACAACTCAGTGGCTAACAGAATGGATTTTGTGGTGAGCAGAAGTTCAGGTACAACTGTATCCTTTGCTAACATTGCTGAGGATGAGCAAATTTAACCAGCTAAGCCTTAACTTTCTCAGGTGGAAAATGAGGAATAATAATAGTAATACCTCTCTCCTCAGGACATTGTGGGACTAAAAAACAAAACAAAACAGAACAAAACAAAAAACACTGCATTAACAGCGCTTGGCACAGGATCTTCCACACAGAGTGCGTGCTCTATAATATCTGCTGTTATGACACTGTGTTATAATCGTTTACGCGCCATCCGCCTTCCTCCCATCTGCCATGCTCCCAACTCTGAACTCCTCAGGGGCCGGGTCAACGCTTATTTGTCTCTGTGCCCTGTGTCTAAGTGGCAGGTGCAGGAACTGTCATAAAATAGGTGCTCAGTTTTCAAATTCTTTTTTTTTTTTTTTTTTTTTGCGGTACTGGGGATTGAACTCAGGGGCATTCTACCTCCGAGCTACATCCCCAGCCCTATTTTTTATTCTTCATTTTGAAAAAGGGTCTCACTAAGTTTGGAGTGCCTCACTAAGTAGCTGAGGCTGGCCGCGAACCCGGATCCTCTGGTCTCAGCCTCCTGAATGCTGGGATTACAAGCGTGCGCCACCACAAGCTGGTTGGAGCAGGAGGAGCCAGGCTGGGGTGTGGAGGCTTAGATTGCCATAGTCACTGGTTGAGGGGATACTCTAGATTTGGGGGGAGGAGGACAAGGCTGATGGGTGGGGAGGGAGGGCAGAAGCAGCAGCAGAGAGGGGCGCAGTGTGAAGTCTCTTCTGAGATCTTCTAAGAAGAAAGGGCATCTGGGGGCCTGGTCCCTACGAGTTGGGCTGGAGGTTAGGACAGTGTGAAAGACCAGTGCCTTCTGGGATCCCACCTTCTCTTTGGTCTGTATCTCAGGAGGTGAGGACTGCTGGGTTTGTTCCATCCTAACAGCTAGGGTGACCAACTTGTCCTGGCTTGTCTGAGATTGTCCCAGTTTTTGCACCAGAAGTCCTACATCCCACCACTCCTCATCATCGTAATCCTAGTACTTGGGAGGCTGAGACAGGAAGATCTCAGGTTAGAGGGCAGCCTCAGCAATGTAGAGACTCTTAGCAACCTAGCAAGACCTTGTTTCAAAACAAAACAAAAACAAAATAAAATAAAAAGGGCTAGGGGTGTAGCTGGGAGGTAGAATGACCCTGGGTTCGGTCATCTCTGGTAACACACACACAAACACACACACACACACACACACACCACACAAACACACACACACACACACACACACACACACACAGATGCCAAAGTTCAATAGGAATCCAGATCATAGATTTCCTGAATATTAGCAGGACGCCAGAGGCAGATGACTCATGGTGGTGTCTTCTCAAGTACACACCCTAAACAGTTCTTGAGGCAGTCTCCCAGCTCTTATCTCATTTGATCCCAACAGATTTTCAATTATAAAAATATTATGCGTGTATAAATAAATATTTATGTAATCATTTGTAAATGTTATGTATATTTATTAAGTATTGAAGAATATACATATTTATGCTTGACTAATTACAGGTTTATATTTACATTTCTTTTTCCATAACCAAGCCATCAAGACCACCACAAAAGTGGCATAGACAGTGGTTTAAAACTGGTAAGGAGTATTGGTTTCCATGTAGAAGCAACCGCAATCAATTGGTGGAGGCTGCCTAGGATGCTGTAAGCCAGGGCTTAAGGCAGCTGCTGGGCTCCGAGATGGGAGAGCCAAAGTTGGCTAGTGATGGGAGAGAGGGTAGGGGTGAGATACTCTGTATTTGGCCTCCCTGTTTTAATGGCTGAACACACTCAAGTTTGCACTGCTTTCTCTCATGGAGCTCCATTCTGCAGTGGATTGTACCTCTGGGTCAAATGTCATCATTCTTATTTATTTATTTTTGTGGGGATTGAACCTAGGGGACTTCTACCTTTGAGCTACATCTCTTTGAGCTACAGCTCTTTTTTTTTTTTTTTTAAATGTTTGGTTTTGAAACAGGGTCTTGCTAGGTTGCTGAGAGTCTCTCTAAGTTGTGGAGGCTGGTCTCGAGCCTGTGATCCTCCTGTCTTGGCTTCTCATAATGGGCGTGCACCACCATGCCTGGCTAGGTCTCATGATTCTTGACCTCATTCAGAAGTGTGGGCATTTCTGTTCTCCCTGAAAGACTTTATGCTAAGTTTATCCTGTTCTCTGCTTTCTTCCTTCCTTTTTTTTTCTCTCTTGAAATGAGCACCCTGTGACTCTATTTTCTTTTTGGAAGTTGGAGCTCATTAACTTGCCTTTTCCTTGTAATCCTGGCTGATGGGCTTCCAAGCATCCTTACTGTGCAGTGTTCGGAAGTTTGGTGATAACTGTTTCTTGGCTGCGCTTCTTCTCACTCTGTTCTGGGCAGGGGCCATTTCTCCCGAGCAAAAAATCAAATGGCCTTTAGTCAATGAGCGGTTCCTTTTAACTCAACACGTGCTTAACACTCATTTATTTTGTGTTCTTTGCATTTCATCTCTACATTGTTCCTCTTTTACTTATTCTTATCTTAATTCTTATAGCTTTAAAACATCCTCCAACAGGAGGATTTTTGCTCCTGGTCATTATGGGACTGAATTTATCTTCTTGCCTTGAATAAGTATTCAAATAAATCTAAAGGTCCAGATTTTGGGTGTCAGTGGGAGACAGTACCCGTCAGAGAAGGGAAGCAAATGAAGGTGCGCTTTGTGGCGGCGGTTTTAGGCACTTCCTGGAGAGGGTTCCAAGTGAGCTCAGAGTAGCGGAGCCCAACAGAGCCCACCCAGCTCACTGAGTGGAGAAAATAGGAGAAGATGGAGTTCACATTTCAGAGATGCCAGATTTGTTAGAAACTTCAGGGAAAAGATTGCAGAGAGAAGGGGAGAGAGAGAGGGAGAGAGGAAAAGAGATATCAACACTGACGGCAGAAGGGTTGCCCTAAATATGTAACTGATCTGCAAGTGTGTATGGGGGAACTCTCCGTAGCTATGGGAAAGAACGACTGGAGAGGAAAGGTGTAATAAATGTTATAGTTCATACATGGCTGGGGATGGCACATGCTTCCATCAGCCACCCAGGAGGGAACTCTGAGTGGACAAGCGCTGGGTAGAGTCTGCGAAAGGATATTGCCAAATCAGCCCTAGACCAAAGGCTCCCTGGATCTATGAGAACAGTTTAAAAGGATCAAACTTATTTCACATAACTGTGACCCAGTACAAAGCCCCCAAGTGAATATAACGAAGTCCAGCATCCACCTATGTAAAATCCAAAACATCCAGCATCTGACACATCTTTCTTTTTGGGGGGATGGGGGTGGGGGTGGGGAGTTACTGGAGGTTAAACTCAGAGGCATTCTACCTCCAAATTATACCCCCAGCCCTATTTTTTAAATTAAAAAAAATTTTTTTTACTATTACTTAGGTTTTTTTTTTCTTTTATGACATTATCCAAGGGCTATACAATTACTACCCTTTGGCTTCAATGAAATATTGAAATTTTTAAAAATATTTTTAAATTGGTGCATTGTAATCATACATCTTTGTTAGGTGCAAGCTGGTAAAGGCATACATGCACACATTTCTCATTTAACTCTTCCCCAGTTCCTGCCCCATTCCCTCACCCTCCCTCCTTCTCAGGTTCAGTTTAGTGATTGACTTTGATATGTTTGTGAAAGTACAAAGTACATCATGTGCATTAGGGTGTTCCCTCTCTCATCACCTTCAGTTAAGTCAAATTCTTTGCTCATCTAAGGTTTCTCCTTCTTCATCTAGAGTCCCTCTTATGCCCCATTTTCTCCCTAGCTTCCGCATATTAGGGAGAGCATATGATTTTTTTTACTTTTTGTGACTGACTAATCTCACTTAACATAATATTTTCCAGTTCCATCCATTTCCTTGCAAGTAACATGATTTTGTAACAGGGTCTCCCTAAGTTGCTGAGGCTGGCCTTGAATTTGTAATCCTGTCTTAACCTCTCAAGTACTGGGATTACAGATGTGAACCACCACAAGGAGTTCTGATACAACTTTCTAAGCATGTGAAGAAGCAGAAAAATAGGAGGAAAAAAATCAGTTATTAGAAGCAGACCCAGAAATGACAGTTGACGGCCTCCGTGGTTTCCTTTCAGCACCAGGCACGGGAAGCGCTTAGTGCCTTGAAAACCACGTAGATCGTAGATTTTTCCTCTGTGCCTAGAATCCCTTCCCCTGCTTTCCACATCCTTTTCTTCTTGCGGGTCTGATCCTGTTGTCTCCAAAATTCCAACCAGATAGCTCACTGCCCCCTTCCACCCCAGTGCTGTGCTCATCCTGGCCGCGTCTCCTGTCTCTCACCCTGATTACTCCTGTGCATGACTGGTTTTTCTCACCAGACTATAAGCACGATGAGGGCAGAGACTGTGTCTACTTCCATTCCTCTTCACACCTGGCTCTAGGGATTGAACCCAGAGACATTCTACCTCTGAGTTACACCCCCCTGCTGTATTTTAGGTTTTATTTTGAAACACGGTCTCACTAAGTTGCAGAGGGCTTTGCTAAGTTGCTGAGGCTGGCCTCACGTTTGCAATCCTCCTGTTTCAGCCTCCCAAATACTAGGATTATAGGCGTGTGCCACCATGCCCAGCTTCCATAAACATTTACCAACAGAATGATGTGTAGATTTGAAAGGTTAATCTGGGTTCCGAGGCTGGTGCATGAACACATCCACAGGGAAGGGAAAAGTGCAAAATCATTCACTCATGCATTTGCACACTCAAATACTTGTCTGTTTGTTGTGATAAACAGGGATGCATGGTTAGGACACTGAAGAGAATCAGATGTGTTCCTGCCCTTAAGAGACTCATGGTCTAGCAATGCGACAAGGGCTTAATGGAAGAATGAACTGTGCAGTGGGGCACTGGAGAAAGGAGCACCTAAGTCTGCTGGGGAGTAAAGGAAGGTTTTAAAGGGTAGACTGACTCTCAAGTTAGGTTTTGAGGGATGTGTAGGAGTTTGGTGTTTGGGGCAAGTTGAGAGAAGCTGTTCTATGAAGAGGGGTATGAAAGAGTGTGGTGACATGAGGAAATGGGATGTTTAGGAGCAATTAAAATAGTCCAGTCGTGCCGGGCGTGGTGGCGCACGCTTGTAATCCCAGCATTTGGGAGGCTGAGACAGGAGGATCCGGGTTCGAGGCCAGCCTCAGCTACCTAGTGAGGCACTCTGCAACTTAGTGAGTGAGACCCTGTTTCAAAATAAAGAATAAAAAAAAAAAAATAGTCCAGTCGTGCTGGGGGGACGAGTGGGAGGAGTGGCAAGAGATGTAGCTAGGTAACAATAAGTTGAAGGGGACTGGATTTTGGGGTCAATGGGATTCTATCTCTGTGCTAGGAAGATCACTCTGGTAGCTTTATTGAAGAGGCAGAGGCAAGGAAGAGACCGGACTTTAGGAGACCACTGAAGGGGCTTTCATAAACCTCTCTGCTACATTGCTTTTCTGCCTAAAGCAGACTTTATTAAATGCTATGCTCTTCCCTGTTGAGCCTAGACTCCACCTCGGAATCCTTCTCAACACCATCCTCCAGGCAGCTACAGCCAGTCAGCAGGTCTTGGCTCAGTGAATGTAGGCTGCATCTGGGCTGTGTGCTCTTCTTGGACTATATATTTCTGGGGACTCTTTTCAACTCAGATATTATGCTTTTAAAAGTATGTTAACTCAACCAAGAATACTTTCACTTTGATGTGGTGGAATGCCGTAACTCAAGGAGGTGTAGCTCTAATGGTGGCGTTCCTGGCGCTTGCAGTAGTGGGAGAAGGTACTTTGAAGGTACTTGCCAGGTCTTTGTCAAATGTATATTCTTTATGGTGTGTTGATTTCCTTGTGCAGAATATAGCCACAGGAGGCCCACTATGCTGCTTTCTTTCTCCTTTCTTTCTTTCCTCTTTTTTTTAAAATGGTACTAGGGATTAAACTCAGGGCATTCTACCTCTGAACTACACTCTCAGCCCTATTTTATTTTTTTTCATTTTGCAATAGGTTCTCACTAAGTTGATGAGGCTGGTCTTGAACCTATGATCCTCCTGTCTCAGCCTCCCAAGTACTGGGATTACAGGCATATGCTGCCACACCCAATTTATAAGGAAACGATTTGTGCTGGGGAGGCGTAGGGGAGGGGGAAGTGTTTGAATCACTCAGCCTTGACTCCAAAACTCAGCTTTGCCCTTCTCTGACCTCTGGAAGGGAACTCACACATTTCCTGAGCATCTGTTCTGTGCCAGTCCTGTACTAAGTACTTTTGGTTTTATTTGATGGATGGGGGAGACTGAGGCTCTGGGAAATCAGTGACTTCCAAGCTGTGAGGCTTTGAATAAATTCTTCTTTTTTGTTTGTATTGGAGATTGAACTCTTCCTCTGAGCTACACTCCTAGCCCTTTTTATTTTGAAACAGGGTCTCACTAAGTGGCTAAGGACTTCCTTAAGTTGCTGAGGCTGACCTTGAACCTTTGATCCTCCTGTTTTAGCCTCTCAAGGACTGGGATTACTGGCATAATCCCACCACGCTGGGCTGAATAAATTCTTAACTCTCTAACTTTGCATTTATTCATTTGTAAAATGTGACTGGGAAAGCTGTTGGGAGGATTAAATGAGACATTAATTGTGAAATCACCTAGTAGCTAGTAGCTTGTTGGTGCTCGCCCAAGTCAGCTCTTTCTTCTCTCTCTTTGGCACTTTCAGCAAAGAAAGCCTCTGTTTAAGGTCCCCAGGGAGAAACACGTCTTTGCTCTGGGCTCTGAAATCCCTGGTGCCCACAACTTAATAGACTTACAATTGGTTAATTTTCTCTTGACATTGATCAGCAACGGGTCGCGTCTGGCACCGCTGGCCTGGCCCTCGGGGGGAGCTGTGGGATGCCTGGCCTGGCCTCCCTAACCAGAAATTCAATAACTTTTTCATATAAATTGTCCGTAAGAGAAAACTTCTTGTTTTCAGCGGTTGTCGCTGCTTCAGCATTTTTCTGTACAAGATGAAAAACTTTTGCATTGAGCAAAATACAGATTTATGGTCAATAAAGTGAAGTTTAACAGTTTATAGGGGCCATACTTTCTTTCTTAAAAACTGATATTAAAAGCCATTTTTCCCAGTCTTTGTAAAAATGGCTCTCCTATCAATCAGGATCCAGGCTGGTTTAAATGATGGAAGAATTAGGAAAAGCTCTCTCATCAGAAGGCGTGCGGACACATGCCCATCTTCTCCTGTCCTAGGGCTTGGGAGACATCAGGGTTATTTCTTGACACTGGACATGGTCAAGTTGGAAAGCAGAAGTTTCTAGGAGCCAGAAGTAGGCAGCTGAACCTTGGATGGGTTTGGAGGGAGGAAGAATGGAGGGTGCTCTGCTTTTTTTTTTTTTTTTTTTTTTTTTTGGTGGTACTAGGGATTGAACCCAGGGGCATTCTACCTCTGAGCTACACCTCCAGTCCTATCTTTTTTTTTTTTTTTTAAATTTTGAAACAAAGTCTTGCTAAGCTGCTGAGGCTGGCCTCCAACTTGCGATCCTCCTGTCTCCTCCTGTCTCAGCCTCCCAAGTACTGGGATTACAGGTGTGCACCACCACACCTGGCAAGGATGCTCCTCTTGTATCCATTTTTCCACCACACATCTGTTGTGCACCTGCTGTGTGTTAGAGCTGAGCTGGGCGCTGGGATGGCAAAGGTGAATCACACCTGCTGAGTCAGGAATGGGCATTTATGGGAAGGCGGGGGAAGGACACAGATCTGGACTGAGGATCTGTGGAGACTTCCTGGAGGAGGTGATGTCTGAGCTCAGTCCAAAGACCAGTGGGGGCAGTGCTGGCCAGGGGGGCGGTGCGGTGGGTGACAGCGGGTCACCTTCCTCCAGGCCAGCCTGGGACAGCGGGGGTTTGTGTGGTAGGAGCTCTGGTCAGCTGGCAGCTCCCTGCACAGGGCTTGTCCCGGCTGCTCCCAGAGGAGCACCCTGCTCCTCAGCCTCCTCAGGAGGCTGCTGCTTGGAAGCAGGGAGGCAGGAGACCGTGCTCTCCTTCCTGTCTGCATACCCCGGTCCCTTCGTCCCCATGCACCAGGCTCTCACAGCACCTGATAGAAATTCCATCGTAGGTGAAAGTATTGAAAACTTTGTAAGATATTGCTGTCTAGAGAGTTCCAGAAAGAATATGGACAATACAAGGAGAATTCTGAAGGGGTTTCTGAACCTTGCTCCCTCTCTTAATGTCCAGTCATTCTTTTTTTTTTTTTTTTCTGAGCAAAAAAGCCTTTCTCTTTAAACCTCTGTAGAGACCAATATCAGATACCTCCCCAAACCTGGCAACCCTGACCATCCTGGATCCCTCTCTCCCTGTGAAGTCCTTGACACACCCACACAACACTGCCTGGACGAATCATGATCCTAAGACAGAACCGGCTAGTTTTCCCGCTGCCGCGCATGCTGGCTGCATCGCTGGGGTTCACAGTGGTGTGGTCCTTGCTGATTTTGTGTTTTACATCTCTGCAGGCCCGCTTGGTTCATCCTGCTTTCTGTCTGCCCAGGCCTTGCAGAACCGGAAAAGGGAAGGGCCCGTGGCTGGCTGCCTCTTCTGCATCAACACACAGGCTAATGCTCCAAAATACAACTTTCATTAGGTCAGTTGAAATTCTTAGCCGGGACATGCTCCCCAGGCAAATGCCTCGGCATCAGTGGGGTGGGGTGGGACGGCTCTCTTCCCTTCCCAGCAGGTTATGGTAGCACCATCCAGTAGGAATGAATGTGAGCCGCCATAGGAAGGGAAACAGAAGTAGGTGCCAACTAATCCACCCAACATTAATATCAGTGAGCCAAAATATTATCACTCAAACATGTATTCAATAAAAAATGATCAGTGTGATATTTCACATTCTTTCTTTACAGACCAAGTAGTTCAAAGTCCAGTGTATATTATATACTAACATAGCTTAACTCAGAGCAGGCACATTTCAAAGTGCCCAATAGCTACTGTATGTGGTCAGCCATCACTACATAGACAGTGGAGATACAAAGTAGAAGTGTGTGTGTGTGTGTGTGTGTGTGTGTGCGTGTGTTCATGTGCGTGTATGAAGGAGAAGAGAAAGAAGGAGAGAATATCTGGAGATGAGACTTCAGAAAGGATGGAAAGCATGTGGACTTTACCCTGAAGAAAATAGGGACAGACATGGAAGGGGTTTAGTAGAGGAGAGTTATGACTGGATTCGCATTTTAGAAGGAACCTCCGGCCATACAAACAGAATGCATTGGGAGGAGGAAGTTGCACCAAGCTTAATGGGCCTGGAGAGAGGGGGACGGATTCTGGACTTCTGAAGGAGGCAGACCCACAGGGCATGCTGGGTGTGGGCATGGCAGGGGACGCCAGGGGCCAAGGATGACATGTTCTACCCTGTACAACCGGTGCGTGCTGGACCATTTACTAAAATCCCAAATAGAAGTGATGCCCAAGTTTGAGGGTAGAGGATGAGGAGGGCAGCTGACATGCGGATGAATTTGAGAGTCCTGTGGCTGTTTAAGTAGACGTGCCCATCAGGGAAGTAGAGTCATGGATCTGGAGCTCTGGGCTGGAGGATATGGGGAAGCCCCTCCCCGCCTCTGACTCCAGCGGGCCGTTTTAGGGTTTCTGCTTCCTAAGCTGTCTTGAGGTTGGTAGTGACAGCGCCCCCCGGTGTCCGCACAGAACCCTGCGGGTGCGGGTGCTCAGCCAGGTGTGCTGCCAGTGGTGATGCCGGTGGTGTGAGGTGCCTCCTTCCTGTTCAGCTCCGGCCTCCCAGACTTTTGCTTTTGCTTAGCTTGACCATTTAGCAAAGGTCCAAGGCAGATGCCAGTTTGGAGGGGTGGGGAACAGGAAATGGAGTGGAGGGACCCAGGCTGAGCCGGCCTCTAACTCAGAAAGCAGTAGCTCATTGGCACATCCATCATGAACACCCACCTCTGGCCCACACCGGATTCTGTTACACCTCAAGACGTTCTGTGGCTTCCACCCAATTTGGGTTCTCTTTGCCCTCAAAAAAGAATTTCTTTTTTTCTTCAGCGCTGGGGATTGAATCCAGAGCCTTGCATGTGCTAGGGAAATGCTTTACCATTGAGCTAGCACTCCTAGCCCTGCCCTGGAATTCTTCCTTCCTTCCTTCCTTTGAACTTACGAGTATTTTACCTCTGAGTTACATCCCCAGCCCTTTTTAAATTTTGAAACAGAGGGTCTCACAAGCCTCCTGTCTCTGACTCTCAAGCACTGGGCTTACAGGCGTGCGCCTCCATGCCTGGCTTCTCAAATTCTCTACTCGGGGTCCTGATGCTCTGTGGCACTGTCCAGATCCTTTCTTCAGGACCACAGGGCTGATTCTACCAGCTGCTGGAGAGGTGGCCAGCTGCTAGCTCTCAGCTGTCAGTCTTCTGCAGAAACTTCTTTGGCTTCAGAGTCCCGTCATCCAAGGTCAGACCCCTCACAGGGCAGCCCACACCCAGTGGCTGGTTGTTTCAGAGTATAAAGGCCTGGCCTCCCTGCCCCAACTTGAGGTGACCCTGCAGGATCACTCCAGCTTCAGAGCTCCGGTTGGAACAGCCTGTCTGTCCCTCTGTCCCCTCGTGCTGCCTGATTTTCTCCCATGGTGCACTTCCTCCGAGTGTACTCCCCTGGAAACCCTTGTATCCAATCTCTGTCTTCTGTCCGTCTCCAGGGAGCTCAGCCTGCAATCTGGGCTTTGTCATTAGTTCCAGCCATGAAATTATAGCCCTGGCCAGATGCCATGGCACGCGTGCACGCACACACGCTCACTGACGCAGTCTTAGGTGCTCAGTTCACCCATTTGACCCTGGCTCTCATCTTCCAATCTCCCACCACACTGCACTATTCTTTTTTCTTTTGGTACTGGGGATTGAACCTAGGGGTGGTCTACCTCCAAACTATGTCCCCAGCCCTATTTTATTTTTTAATTGGGAACAAGATCTCACTAAATTGCCGAGGCTGGCCTCAAACCTGCAATCCTCCTGTTTTAGCCTCTCAAGTACTGGGATTACAGGTGTGGGCCACCGTGCCTGGCTACAATGTACTATTCTTAAATGGATGTCTTTTAACATTTGTTATCGGTGCATTGTATTTGTACATGATGGTGAGATTCATAATGATACTTAAACGTATCCCTTCGCTGCCCCCCCCCGCCCCCGTCTCTGTCTCTCCTCCTTATAAGCTCTTACCAGTAACAAAGCATCTCCTAGCCTCTGTTTTGTTTTTTGTGTTTCTGTTTTGTTCCCCTTGCTCAGAGCTCTGTTTCTTCTGAAAACTGGTCCAGAGATAGAGGAGAAAGTTAGACTTCCTTAGTCCCGATCGCCTCATCATTCTGTTTTTGAGGGCCACTGAGTCTGAGAGGCAAAGAGGGCGTCTGAGGGCTGTGTCCTTGGAGTCCCTCAAGCCGGGCCTCTGGGGGCGGGCGAAGATTTCTGCAAGGATTTCGGATCTGAAGAGCCGGAGTCGTAGCTCACGTCCCCATGGAACAATGAGGCTTGATGAACAGCGTGTGGTGTGCAATTGCCGATGAATATCAAGCTGATTCCCTCTGACTCTCAGCACGGTGCATGTGCGGCAGTGAAGCTGTGCTGTCCTGGGAGGGCTCAGTGTGGGCTCTGAGTTTCCCAACTTCCTGGCCTCAAAACTGATGTGTATGAAGGAAAGGAGGCAGAGAGAGAGAGAGAGAGAGAGAGAGAGAGAGAGAGAGAGAGAGAGAGAGAGAGAGAGAGAGAGAGCGCTATTTCCCAAGGCAAAGCCTGACATTATGACCGTCTCTTTAAGCACTTGTATTGCATATATATATGTTTTTTTTTTCCCCTCAACTGCATCTTCTGACTGACAAAGCCTTTTCTCGCTAAAAGCGGCTGTTATAAAATTATGACTTGCACACAGATAATGTTTGTGCTCAACAAGAAAACAGAAATGCCACCTTCTTTTGTGGTTACAGCTGCACAATTCACATCCGGCAAGATGGGTCATATTAAGGTTATGCAATCATCTAATTGCAGAGTCAAGCCTTGAGTAAGAACTCCAAATGTTTGCACTTCAATCTGCGTGGCAGAGTCTTTGCAGAGCCCGGCACCAGGATCCACTGAGGCGGCGTCGTCTACAGCTCCATTTCCAGCCCAAGCAACCTACCCACTAACTCATCTATGACAAACAGGTCCATCCTGGCAAAGCTGTTTCAGGTTGTGGATACTTCGTAACAAAGTATGACTCTTTGGGCTCTTTCTGAAAGTCCCCCCCTGTCCCTCGAGAAACCAGCCTCCTCCACTTCCACCCATTTCTCTTCCCTCCTCTCACTGTCAGGAAGTCACAGAGGACCAGACAAGGAATTTGCCAAATCTTTACCAAATTAACTCCTACTCAGATGTGGGGCCTTCGCTCCAAGCTGGTGTCCTCGTTGCTTCTGGGGTCTCGCCAGCGGTGCAGCCTCCCTGTGCACATTCTTCGTAGCGCTTCTCCACCTGCAAATCCCCAGGACTCCACCTTCAAGGTAGACCCGGAACCCTGCCACTTCCCACCGTCCTGGATGACGGCCCTTCTCCTGCCAGGCCCCCTACATCTGCCCTCAATTTAGCAGGCAAAATAGCTTTTCCTTTGTACTTCTGTAATGCTCTCTATTGGATTCTTACAATTTAAAATGATGCATCATAATTGTACGTATTTATGGGGTAAAAGGTGGTGTTTCAATTCATATGTTGTGTAAAGGTCGAAGCAGGGTAATTAGCGTCTCCGTCATGCCAAACATTCATCAGTTTTTTGTGTTGCCCAAATCCTTTCTTCTAGCTATTTTCAAGTAGGTATAAATTGTTATAAACTATTCTCACCCTATGGAACTCTAGAATAGTAGAATGTTCTTTTTCCCGACTATATTTTGATTCCAGATATCCAACGTCCGTCTCTCACCGATGCCCTCTTCCCAACCTCTGGTGATCACTATTCTGCTCTCTACTTCTGTGAAATCATTTTTTATAGCTTTCACACATGAAGACAAAGTGCTTTTTTAAAAATACCAACCATTCAGGCTTGGTGGCACATGCCTATAATCTCAGAGGCTGAGATAAGAGGATCGCCGTTTCGAGGCCAGCCTCAGCACCTTAGCAAGACCCTCGGCAACTTAGTGAGACCCTGTTTAAAACTAACAAAAATAAAAAGGGCTGGGGGTCTGGCTTGGAGGTAGACTGCCCCTGGGTTCAATCCCTAGTATAAAAATAAATAAATAAGATAAATAAGTTAAAAATGTCTATCAGATGATAGTATTTTCTACTCTAAAAGCCAAAGTCCTCAGATAAGGTCCTGCATGATCTCATGGTGTCGCCTTTGTGACTCATCTCCGATCTCTAGCTTGAGCTACCGCACCAGGCTCGGGCTCTTCCTGGAATACACCCATACACCCAGGACACTCTCCCTCCAGGGCCTTTCCTCCACGTGCTGCTCCCTGCCCGGAACTCTCTTCTCTGGGAGAATTCACGTGGCGTGCTTCCTCGCTTCCTGTGTTACAAAGTCTCGTTCCCCACCGTATCCCGATGGGGGACGCCCCAGCCCGCTGCTCCGACTCCGCTTTACCTCTTCAGTGGCTCGTGTCACCCTCTTGCGTGCTGGGCCATCGACTTGCTCTGTGAACTGTCCCTTGATCCTCTCTGCTCTAGTACACGTGACTGCGACAGAGGCTGGGTGGGCCAGGGTGATGTGCTCTAGGAGGGACCCTCAACCGGTGACATAGGAGTCGTTGTACCAACACCCCAGCTCCCTCTCCCCGGAGGTGGAATGAGTTGGAGGAGTGTGTTTACACTGGGTCCCAGAGCTCCTCAGTAGGATGGAGTCCCACTTGCCCACTGTGGTAACTTTCTTCTTCTCTCTTTCTTTCCCTCCCTCCTTCCTTCCTTCTCCCCCGCCCTTTGTTTTGGTACTGGAGAGTGAGCACAGGTGCATCTTACCTCTAAACTACATCTCCAGCCTTTTCTAATTTTTTTTTGTTTTGAAACAGGGTCTCACTAGGTTGACATAAGTCTTGCTACACTGCTGAAGCTGGCCATGAACCTGCGATCCTCCTGTCTCAGCCTCCCAAGTACAGGGATTACAAGCATGTGACACCACGCTGGGCTCCTGGCAACTTTCTTGATCATGCACCCTTGACTGGCTCTTTTCCTCTCTGCCTCACTTTCCCTGTCCTCTACTGGTGCTTCCTGGGACCACTCTCTTCATACATGAGTTGCCTTCGAATCCTGATCTCAGGTTGTGCCGTGGACACGGGCGGTCTTGTTTCCCCGTGTCTCCCTCTGCCATTCCCTGCCCTTCTCACTTGCAATGCCCCCCCCCCCCAACTCTGCAGTGTTTTCATGCCCGCTCTGATTCACAACTATGGAAAAAAAAAAAAAGCATACAACCCAGAGACAATAGGAACCCTAAGAACACCTAGGCTCAGCAAAATGCAAAGAAAGGGTGGATTTTATTTTACAGTGTGTGGGAGGGATCCTCAAGGGGCTACCCCCTACCACCGATTCATCACCTCCTCGTCTCCAGCCAGGGCACTGGAAGCTGCCTGCAGTGGGGGTGGGGTCTGATCGCAGCCAGGTCTCTGTGCCCTTTGTCCTATCCTCTCCCCCAGTCACTTAGGACTGAAGAAAGGCCCCTTCCCAGCATCCTCCTCCTTCCAGGGCCCGGGTTCCCCTCCTGGGTGGGGTTTTCTGGATAAGGGGCCCAATCTGTGGCTCAGGCTCTGGCTTGGGGAAGTTGCTGGCTCAGCCACCCATTTCAGCTCCTCCCACCCACGCAGCAGCACAGGCTCAGCTCTCCCAGCCAACCTCTCTGGGCCTACTCCCTGGGGCCCGTGTCTTTGGAATCAATTAGAACCAACAAATGCGAAGTGAACAGCGCCCCGGTGCCCAGCTCCCAGCCCCCAGCATTCACTTTGCCAGTCGCAGAGGCTAGGATTCCTTTGCTTTGGATGAGGAGACTGAGGCTGAAAAGGAGGCATACAAGATCCTGGTTGGCAGAGCTAGCCAAAAGCAGAGTCCTGGCCCCCAAGACAGAGCCGGCAGGGCCAAACCCAGCACCACCTTCTGGTGCCAGCTCACCAGAACCTTGCTTGCTGGGTGCTGGTGTCGGAACACGAGGCATCCCCACCAGCACCAACATCTGGGGCAGGCGTGGGGGTGGGGTCTTCATTAAAATGCAGTGACTCTATTGGCACCAAAATAAACGTGACATTTATCAGAACCTGCTAAATCTATTCAGTGCTTGCTTCCTGCGGAAGTGCAGGGTTTGCGCCGTGGGCCTGGAGAGAAAAGGTCTCTGCTGCTGAGAAAAATGGGGCGTTGGGATGGGAAGAAAAAGAGGGAGACTGGAGGGGGCAGCACGGCCCTGAGCACTCTCTTGAAGCCTGCGAGCCCTCTGCAAAGGCAAGGCATTGATTTTAAGGCAAAAGTCAATCACTTGGAGTGGGGTTTGTGTTGCTTGATAAAGAAATAAAACAGCAGCAACCCCCCCCCCCTTGCCATGTCCCGCAACCTAAACCAAACTAAACTAGCCTGTATGGAACCCCTTGATTGTGGCTGGTACTTTTATTTATTTATTTATTTATTTATTTATTTATTTATTTATTGCGGTACTGGGGATTGAACCCAGGGGCATTCTACCTCCGATTACACCCTCAGTCCTATTTTTATTCTTTATTTTTGAGACAGGGTCTCACTAAGTTGTAGAGAGCCTCACACCTCCCTAAGTAGCTGAGGCTGGCCTCGAACCCAGATCCTTCTGTCTCAGCCTCCCAAGTACTGGGATTACAAGTGTGCACCACCATGCCTGGCTTGTGGCTGGTACTTTTATGTAGGTTGTTTTATTTATTTATCTTCACAATAATCTAGTAAGTTACCTTTTCTTCCCACTTTGCCCATGTGGCAACTGAGGCATAGGGAGGATAAGCAAGCTACTCAGGGTCAGCTAGCAGGCGCTAGGTCCTGTCCAAGCTGCCACGCCATGGTGGGAGAGCAGTGACCTCATTTGTGTGGTCTGGGGCAAGTGCTGGATTGAGAGAGTGTGGAGTCTAGGCTTACCGTGTGGCTCCAGAGAGTCTCTGCTCAGTAAACACGGTCCCCAAGATTCCCTCTGGCTCTGATCACCTTTCATACCTAAGTATGTGTGTGCTTTCAGACATCTGCCCTGGGAAAATCCTGAACCACTGCAGCAGCCCTCCTGCCTGGGCCCAGGTCTCTGGAGTGGGGTGATTTAAACACTTATCAGATGGAAGCAGCATGAAGTGGTGACACTCTGGCTGCCTGCAAATGAATCCCAGCTCTGCTGCGTACTAGCTGTGTGACCTTGAGCAAGTTCCTTAATGTCTCTGAGTCTTACTTCCCTATTATTTTTGTTGTTGTTAGAATTATGAATGAGTAGAGCAATCATTTCTCAAGAAAGAATATTGTGTCAGGTTCTGTGTTAAGGGTTTTTGTTTTGTTTTGGTTTTTGTGATACTGGAGATTGAGCATAGGGGTGTTATACCTCTGAGCTACACCCCCAGCCCTATTTTATTTTTTGTTTTGATACAGGGTCTCACTAAGTTGTGGAAGTCCTCTCTAAGTTGCTGAGGCTGGCCATGAACCTGTGATCCTCCTGTCTCAGCCTCCCAAGTACTGGGATTACAGGTCTGTGCCACCACACTCAGTGTGTGTGTGTGTGTGTGTGTGTGTGTGTGTGTGTGTGTGTGTGTTGCTGGGGATTGGAACAGGGTCTTGCCAAGTTGCTGAGGGTCTCTCTAAGTTGCCGAGGCTAAGCCTCGAACCTGCAATCTTCTTCTCTCAGCCTCCCAAGTACTGGGATTACAGGTGTGTGCCACCACATCTGACTTGTGTTAAGAGTTTCATAAGCACAATTTCAGTTTGGGGACCCTCTTTTGCTGGGGCCATTGGGTGTGTAGAAGGGAACAGGAAGAATCATTACGTCCCTTGAGTCTTGCTGTATGGAAAGCTGTCCCTTAACCAGGTGTCCCGGGGACAGTTAACGAGTCCAGTTAAAACTGCTGATGTTTCCAGGTTGCTCTGAGCCAGGCACCAGGCCGGAAGTACTGGCTTAGCGGCAGCCTTATCTTCTGACCATTGGCATTCCAAACCCCATGTTTCCGAGGAGGAGCTCGAGGTCCAGGGTGTGCTTACACCCTCTCCAGTGAGCTGATAGAAGAGGACTCAGCCAATGACCTTGTCCTCTCCTCCCTGCCCAGCATCCTTTTTTAACTTGAAATAGCAACCGTGAGTAAATTAAAAACAAGTGCCAAGTGCAATTACTATGGAACAGTTAATACATAATTGCATATTTTTGTAAAAAAGCATAGAGGCTTTCTCAGCGACCTCTCTGTGGCCTTATGGTTTTGCAGATAAATTCCCTTCTCTTTTACCCTCTAATTTCCATTGGAAGCAACGGCTAGGCCACCAGCACCCTTGCAGTCCTTACTCCCTAACCTGTCCCTGGTGTGTGTCCGTGTGTCTCCCTGCAGCCAGGACAGAATTAATGATGCTATAAACCCATGAGCGATTCTGCTGAGAACCCTGGGGGATGGGTACTAATTCTCTTGGATTTAGAGAAGAGGTCCTCTTGGCAGGAGTAAAGAATCTAGAGTTTCTAAGAGTTCTGAGACCACTCTGAAAACCTTCATGGGAATCATTCATTCATTCATTCATTCACTCATTTCCTGAATATTTCTTAAGATCCATTATGTGGTAGGTTCTCTGGGGAAATAGCCCTCAACAGGCAGATCCGGTCCCACACTTGCCAGGAAGTATTCTCAGATGATATGTAATATTTCAACAAGCCACCCTCAGGCCACCCAAGTTACCTAAAACACTGAGCTTGGCCCTGGGCGGAAATTATACCAGCTCGATGGGGTCACCGTGTGGGCTGGAAAGCTCTGGATGGTCTTGACAAGTCGAAACTGGGCATGGTGAATTATTACCTAAAACTCTTCTGAAATGTGGGTACCAGGGCGGGGGCTGCAGTGAGTCCTACCGTCATTGTGGAGGATCCTGGTTCCCACCTTCCCTGTCTCTGTCTCCAGACCATGAGCTTCCTCAGGCCTGTGGGGGGAGGGGATAGGACACCCCAATGTTCCTGCTGCTGTTAGCACTGGGCAGTGAGGGGGTCCTGGGCCCTGCATCCCCTCCTTGCATTGTATTTGGGGCTTTTGATCCTCAGTTGGGAGCTTAGCGGGGCTGGCCTTTCCTCCGGACACCCCCTTCCATCAGCCCTGCAAACTCCCCAGGCATGGCGGGCAGGGAGGGGCCAGCTGTGTTCTCCCAGCCCTGCCTCAAATCGGCTGCATGTGGAACCAAGCAGAAAGCAGCCTCAGGAGACCCAGGACACAAGGTGCTGGGTGAAAAATCAAAGTGGTGGGGGCGTGGGCCCCACACTTTGTCTTAAGTACTAAGGGATCAGGACAGGGCTGAGCTCTGCGGCCGCCAGCTGTATTCTTGAGGACGGGGACTCTTCCTGAACCCAACGCAGTACTTTGTGTCATCCCAGGATATGGGGGCAGCAAGGCCCGGGGCATGAGCTCCGGCTTTGGGGTCTACGGGCTGGCTTTGAGGCCCAGATCAGATGCGTCCCAGTCTCTGCCTCTCAATTCGCATTTTCATAGAGAGAGAGAGAGTTTTTCCACACTTAACCTCACAGGGTCTTGGACATGCAATTTGGGAAATAAACTGCAAAGGACTGGGAATGCAATTATGGTGATTTGGTAGACTAGGCAAGCTCTGGGGTCAGACTAACTGGGTCAAATCCGGGTTCTACCCCTGGCCTGCTCTGTGACAGCCGACAGGTGACTTCACTTCTCTGTGCCTGTTTTTATCTGTAAAATGGGGGTAATGGTTGTTTCTCATTCACAGGGTAGAGGTAAGGATGACAGGGCTGGAGTTAATCCATAGAAAGTGCTGAACACAGGGCCTGGCACATAGTAGTGTTTAATTAGCGGTGGTGATCATGGGGGCGGTGGTGGTGTCAACAGGGGTTTGAGGAGGGGGTGCAGGACCCGAGGCTTTTGTTCATGGTGAAAGGGATTCAACCTTTCCAAATGTCTTTCCAGAGCTCTGGCCTTCGCCTGGCTTTGAGCAGGTTGGCAGCTCACGGTGAAGTGGATGCAGGGAGGGGAGGTGGTGCCAGGCTGCCCCCAGCAGAGGAGGCGGTGGGAACTTGTTTTCCCTAGGAACCTGTTTTCCCTGGGAACCTGCTGCCCCTGGGGACCTACTGCCCCTGGGGACCTGTTTTCTCTGGGATTTTCCTGGGTGAGTGGTGGGTGTGGAGCCCGTCACCTGTGCCAGCCCCTCGGATGGGTTGCTCTGCCTTTCAGAACTGGCACGAGCCCTTAGGATGGTTCTTGAGCTGGGACAATCGGGGCATCACGAGCCAGATGAGGAGAAATGAGCTCGGAGGAGAATCTCCTGCCTACTCGGCAATAGAGCAGATCTAAGCTGACATCTGGGGAAGCGTTCAGTGCGCTTGGATTGAGGAAGTGTTTTAAGTGGCAGAGAACGAGACTCTGGGGCCCGCAGAGCAACTGCACACCTTGTGCCCTGTTTTCTACAGGTCTTCATTTCCTGAGAAAGTGTCCCAAACTCTGCTTCTGGCCAGAGGGTGGCCGCCAGATTCCCAGGCCTGGGTGGTGTGGACAAGACAGAGGACCTGGAGAAGGAAGGAAGGGTGGGAGGGGTCCTGGAGGAAGGGGGAGGACATCTTTGGAGTTCCAGCGACCACTGGACCATGCTTGTTCTTAAGGTTCTTGGGGTTGCACAGAGGCTGGGCTGGATTCCCGTGGAAAAGTGCACGTGTGTGCGTGTGTGTGTGTGTGTGCGCGTGTGTGTTCCCAACATGGGCCCCCACCTGGCATGGGCCCCTCTGCTGGCTCAGCCTCCCCAACCACAGACCACCTGGGTCACCCGGGTGTGGAGAGAAGTTGGGAGCTCCGAGCTAAGGGAAGGGAGGGCTGTGGTCCACGGTGGCATGTGGGGGTAAAAACCACGGGTTTCCTGGAGAGCTTTTTCCCAAGTGGGGCTTGGCCCAGGACTCAGGGAGGGGTGAGAATCGGCCTGCTGAGCTTCCTCCCGGGCAGGCAGGCGAGGGGACTTGCTGTTGGACGGGGCCCTGGCTGTGTGTCCTCTGGCTGTGGTTCACTTCTCTGTAGCTCCTGCTCCCAGTTACAACAGTGATGGTGGCAGTGCGGAAATGGGGGTTTCTGGTGCCCTGCGAGTGAGGCTGTGGCTCTGTAGAGGTCTGAGGGAGGGGCGGCCTCCATCTCTCTCTCCTCTTTTTTTTTGGGGGGGGGGTATTGAGGATTGGACCCAGAGGCATTCAACCTCTGAGCATACACTCTCAGACCTTTTCAGTTTTTATTTTGAAACAGGGTCTCAGGAGGTTGAGGAGAGTCTTGTTAAATTGCTGAGGTTTGTCTTGAACCTCTGGTCCTCCTGTTTCAGCCTTTCACAAAGCACTGGGATTACAGGTGTGTGCCACCACCACCAGCTGAAATCTATCTTCTTTAAGTGAATAAACAGAAAGATAAAGTAATTTATTTGCACTTGTGTATGTGTGGAGGGGTACTGGAGATTGAACCCAAGGGCATTCTACTTTTGAGCTACAACCCAAGTGTTTTTTTATTTTTATTTATTTATTGTTTTTGCAGTACTGAACCTAGAGGCATTCTACCTCCGAGCTACACCCCCAGCCCTATTCTTTATTCTTTATTTTGAAACAGGGTCTCACTAAGTTGCAGAGGGCCTCACTGAGTACCTGAGTCTGGCCTCGAACCTGGATCCTCCCGTCTCAGCTCTTTCAATAAAGCAACAACAGTAAGAAAAATTTCTAGCAAGTCCAGGAGCTGCCAAAAATGTAGACTCCAGGCAGGCCTGCTGCTGACCTACTAAACTAGAACCTGCATTTCAGCACCCCGCCCCCCGAGTGACACAAATACACATTAAAATGCCAGTGTTGGTAACTAGTTCCAGTCCTGTTTCAACCTGACTCTACGGCTTACCAGCTGGGTGATCTGGGACAAGCTGATTAACTTTCTGGCTCTCTACTTCCAAATCTGTAAAACCAAGAGAATAATACAAATTTGCTGCCTGGGGTTGTTGTGAGAATTACATAAGATACTGTGTCCCAAGAGCTGATGTTGGGAGTCCAGGAAGCCCTGTTGGTGTGGATGTGATGCTCACAGCTGCCTGGTGTCACTGCAGTCCTCTGGTCTTGAGGCTTTATACTGACATTTAAGTAAGAAACGCTGGGCCTCCCACCCATTTATAGCTGGTGTTCCAGAAGGGGTGAAGATCAGGAGCCTTGGAGCCAGGCTTCCTAGGTTTAAATCAGCACCTGCTTTTTACTGAGTGACCATAGGCCGGTGACTTCCCAGCCTGTTTGCCCACCTGTACGTTAGGACCGCTGTGAGTTTAACTGAGCTAGTAGTACAGGCTCTCAGGGTGCCTATTCCAAGTGGGAGCTTGGTAACGGGCTTTCCTGCAGTCCTTTTCTCTCAGTCACCCCTCGCTCCTGCTTCCTGCTCTCTCACTCGATTCCCCTGTGTCTCTCTACATTGCTGAGGCTGGCCTTGAGCCTGTCTTGAAGGTCCTCTTTAAGTTGCTGAGGCTGGCCTTGAACCTGTGATCCTCCTTTTTCAGCCTCTAACTTTTCTCTTCTCCTACCTTCCTCCCTTCTTTTGGTTCACCATAATCCTTGATGCCCCTAAAGTAAGGGTGACCAAATGTCCAGATATGCCAAGGACAATCCGGCTCCTGCACACTGTCCCGTCATGTTATCTCAGTTCTCACTCTCTAAAATATCCCTGTTACCTGGGCGTGATGGTGCATGCCTGAAGTCCCAGTACTTGGGAGGGTGAGATAGGAGGATCACAGTTCAAGAAAAGTTTTCTCCTACACAAAGAAAAGTTTACTTCCATAACAGTAGAATGTATCAGTTAGTACTTGCTGCTTAACAAATTGTCCCAAATTGAGTGGCGAAAAGTACAAACTGTTATTTGATTGGGTTCAGCTGGGCAATTTTCCTTCTGCCAGAAGCATCAGCTAGATTGAGTAGGTCCAGCATCCAGTCCATGTTTCTCTATAGTATGACATCTTGATTTCCAGAAAGCAGAATCGGAAGTGACTAGACTTCTTAAAGGCTAATTGGGATTGGGAACATTGTCCCTTCTACTACATTCTGCTGATCAAAACAAGACCCAAGATCAGCTGGATGTGGTGGCACACTCTTGTAATCCCAGTACTTGGGATGCTGAGATAGGAGGACCACAGGTTTGCAGCCAGCCTCAGCAATTTAGCAAAGCCCTCCACAATTTAGTAAGGCCCTATTTTAAAATGAAAAAATAAAAAGGGCTGGGGATGTAGCTCAGAGGTAGAATGCCCCTGGGTTCAATCCCCAGTACCACAACAACAAAAACAAAAACAAAACAAACAAATAAACAAAACAAAAACAAGACCCAAGACCAGCCCAAATTCAAGGGGAAGGAAAACAGAACCCCTTTCTGATGGAAGGAGAAGAGGTACATGTAGAAATGGGGAAATTTCTGGCCACCATACTGGTAGATAAATTGCCACATAGAAATCCTACTGCCACTGGGCATAGTGGCGCACGCTTGTAATCCCAGCATTTGGGAGGCTGAGACTGGAGGATCCAGGTTCTCGGGTCAGCCTCAGCTACCTAGTGAGGCACTCTGCAACTTAGTGAGATCCTGTTTCAAAATAAAGAATAAAAAATAGGGCTGGGGGTGTAGCTTGGAGGTAGAATGCCCCTGAGTTCAATCCCCAGTACTGAAAAAAAAAAAAAAAAAAAAAAAAAAAAAAGAAATCCTACTGCCCAGTGCACTGGGGAATTAAGAGGCTGCCTCAAGGAGGCCCACCAGGCTTCTGAGGGTCTCTGTGGCCTGAGGTTCCAGGTTGAGTGGGGTGGAGGAGGACCTGCAAGAGTGTGCCCACCTGCCTCTTGCTGCACCCAGCACAGATAGGGAGAGAGAGCCTGAGCCCCAAGGACCGGGGCCTCAGGCGTGGGGGTGGGCGCAGCTGGCTTCTGGGAGCACGCAGAGGCATCGCTCTTGAACTGTTCGGGGGCAAGCCAGCTTCATTTCAGCAGCGCTGTCCTTGCTTTCATTTGTGAGACCAATTACAGAGCATTTTGCACCACAATTACTGGCGTTAAAACCTCTCAGTTCCGTTTGATGAATTTTAGTAGTAATTGAACAGAGGAAGCCATCACGCCGGAGATGGTCCAATTGAATCTGCCCACTCACTGAACTGTGAATTCCAGCCCTCCCCAAGCAGTCCCAGGGGGCCCTGGCGGGGACTTCCTACTTCCCTTCCACGGGGGTCTTGCCAGGCCCTTGCGAGTGACCGGTTGCTCACACAGGGGTGTTGGGAGGTGCCTCCAGCCTGGGGCAGCCGTGCAGTGCCAGCTCTGGTGGCCTGGGATGGAGATAGGGCAGGGGTGGTGCCGGCAAGGCCTGAGAACCTGTAAGTCCACACGCTCCAGAGTTGGGAGTAAGAGTCATGCCTTCATTTCTTCTTCTTCTTCTTCTTCTTCTTCTTCTTCTTCTTCTTCTTATTATTATTATTATTATTATTATTATTATTATTATTTGGTACTGGGGATGGAACCCAGGGGCATTCTACCTCTTAGCTATACCCCCAGCCCTATTTTTTATTCTTTATTTTGAAACAGGGTCTCATTAAGTTGTGAAAGGCCTCACTATGTAGCTAAGGCTGGCCTCGAACCCGGATCCTCCAGTCTCAGCCTCCCAAATGCTGGGATTACAAGCGTGCACCACCACACCCGGCTTCATTTATTATTAATTGAAAAATACTCCCATCGCAGTTCCTCGGCGCTGGCCATGCTTCTAAGCGCATTGCAAATATTAATTCTTGCGTCCTTACAGCAAGCCCAGAGTTACTCATTTTATTAGCATTCCCATCTGATGGATGAGGAAACTGAGGCTCAGAGAGGTTCATTAAATTGCTCAAGGCCACACAGCAAGTGAAGTATAGAGCAGCTGGATTCCAGAGCTCCTCCTCTGGTCTTAGTCTCTCCTGGTGTTCTTTCTGGGTGTTTAGAAAAGCCTTTGAAGCATTCCTGTGCAGATTGGAGAAGCTCGTCTGGAGTGACAAGGGAGAAGGGCTACAGAGTTTGGTGGCCTGCCTGGTGGTGGGAGCAGGAATCCAAATGGAATTCCTAAGGAGGAAGAGACTTGAGGACAGAGACAGGCTGGGTGGCTTAGGAGCCACTCCTGACTCGGAGGCTCTGTGTCCAGACCCTGGCCACAAAGTTCAGGCTTGTTTTAACACAAGAAGTCACATTCCTTGTTCCTTGTCCCTGTGTGGTGTCTGCCTCCAGCAGGTGCCCTGGGCCCTCTGGCAGGGAAGGGACAAGGGACAGTGAACCATCACTGCCTTCATCCATTGTAGCCCCAGAGCCGGATGAACCTGGGCATCAGCTCTGTGCTTTGGCATTTACAGATGGGGAGACTGAGGCTCCACCAGGGACTGCCATTGGAGCAAGATCATGCAGCCCCTGTGTGGCTGAGGCAGGCTCTGATCAGCTCTGTCTCCATCCAAGTCCCTGCTCTGTCATTGCACCCCGCGGCCTCCTCCATCAGGACAGGACAAACCTTTCCCACAGCCATCGGGGACAAACCCAACGGTGCCGTGTGTGAGGGCCTCGCAAATCCGCTGTGGGAATTGTCTGTCTGTCTGTCTCTTGCTCCTACTAAAGCCAGGAGCTTGGCAAGGCTCTGGATTGGGTTTGAACTATATTTATTCATTTATTGGTGCTGGGGATTGAACCCAGGAGCATTCTACCTCGGATCCACACCCCAAGCCCTATTTTATTTTTTATTTTGAAACAGAGTCTCACTAAGTTGCTGAGGCTGGTCTGGAACCTGCAATCCCCCTGTCTCAGCCTTCTAAGTTCTGGGATTACAGGCATGCGCCACCACACCCAGCTCCGAATTATCTTTAAATTCAGCTTGGCAGCTTTTGGTATGTTTGTTGGTGGGTCTGGGGGCAGGGAGTTGAAGCAGACAGGAACCGCTGGAATCTGAACATCACAGCTGGAGGAATTTGGGGGGTTCTACCTCTGTCCTTCCTGGAGGGCTCAGCCCTGTTGAGCAGCCCGGCTGGTCTGTTCCCCACACTTCTGAAGCCCAGATTTGCTTGAGAAGGAACAGGGGATCTTCTCAGGAATTTGCAGAAAAGCCATTGGGCTCAGTTTTTCCTATGACTTGGAGATGGAGAACCCCCTTTGCTGGTCCCCTGCAGCCAATCAGCCAGCTTCTGGTCAGGAGGGCTCCTTGGGGTCTACTCCCATGACACCTGGGCAGGGACCGGGCAGGGGCAATGGCTTACAGCAAGGCTGCCTCTTGTGTGCCAGGGCTCTGAGGTCTGACTTGAGGGGAAAGGGGGCACTCTCAGGGAACAAAAGGACTGCCCTATATTGTGTGTGTGTGTGTGTGTGTGTGTGTGTGTGTGTGTGTGTGTGTGTGTATGCATGTGCATGTGTGCAATACTGGGGATTGGTGGACCCAGGGGCATTTGGCTCTGAGTTACACCTCCAAACATTTTTAAATTTTATTTATTTTTTGTTTTGAAACAGGATCTCACTAGGTTGCTGAGCGTCTCCCTAAGTTGCTGAGGCTGGCCTTGAACCTGTAATTTTCCTATCTCAGCCTATTGGGTTACAGGCATGCACCCAGCTCTCCTATATAGCAGCCGGGTACCTGGCAATCTTATAAAATCAGAGTGCACAGGGCCCCACCCTCAGAGAGCCTCCTTCTGTAGGTCTGGGTGAGGCCTGGACATTTGCCTTCCTCATAGGCTCCCACTGATGCTCTTGGTCTAGGGAGCAGCCTCGAGGATTACTTTGGATAGTGATTGATTGATTGATTGATTGATTGATTGGGTACTGAGGATCGAACCCATGGGCATCGTAACCTCCAAGCTCTACTCCCAGCCATATTTAAGTTTTTATTTTGAAGCAGAATTCTGCTAAGTTGCTGAGGTTAGCCTTGAACTTTCGATCCTCCTGTCTCAGCCTCTCAAGTTCTGGGATCACCGGCGTGAGCCACCCCACTCAGCTGGACATGTCTCTCTTGACTCCTCCTTTAGGGGAGGTGTTCCCCAGTGGTCACTGGGCTCCTCTCTTCCCGCCCCCACCAAGCCCCAGTGTGGTGCTGAAAGCCTGGAGAGTGACAGACAGGGCAGGGACAGCCCAGGCAGAGTGCTCCACTGGGGAGGACTTTGCAAGGAGGAACCTAGAGCAGAGCTGGGTGCTCCTGGGCGGCGCCATGGTGCTCACTATTGAGAAGAGACTGAATTGGAGCCTGGAGACCTTCAGCGGGCTCCCCAACCTCTGCAGATGCGAAGCTCGGCTGTCGTGTGGAGCTGGGGGAAGAGTGCATACTTTGAAGGCTCTGCCACTTTCTGGCTGCTTGCATGTGTGCTTTGGAGCAAATTCCCTCTCTGCCTCGGTTTCTCCATCAGTCAAGTGGGGCTGGCAATATTTTCCCTGGTGGTTGTCAGGCTGTAATTGAGATGACAAACAAGAGTGCTCCTAGCATGAGGCTCGCTGTTGGATGCAGGCTCCCGGGCCGGTGCTTCTGCATCCCGGAGGTCTCGCCAGCCTGGGTTGCTTGGCTGCCACTCTCTTCCTGCCTCGGCCTGTCCTCTCCAGCCACTGGACCATCAGCCCGCATTATCATAAAGAAGAGGCTGGATTTTAATTTGTAGAATGTTTCTTTCTCTCTTATTCTTCCTTTTTTTTTTTTTTTTTTTTTTTTTAAAGAAAAGCCTAATTAGGAAGCCCGTTAAATGCCTGCAATTCCAATATAATTCTATTAAATTCTCCCTCTAAAGTTAATGTTACAGACTTTTTAACAGATGTTTTAATTAGGCATTGTTATTAAAGAGAATACTGTAGAAATTAAAACCAGACCCTAAATGGGGGAAGAAAGGCAGTTTTCTCGTGCTGGGTAAATGGTGGCAGCCGCCCAGCAAAGAGCTGTTGGCAGCAGGTCATGAAAAACACTCACAAAAGGAGAGGGAGTTCTCAGCACAAACCATGTTGCTCAGCAAGAGGGGAGATGCCCGCGCCGGGTCGGCCGGCCCGCACCACCTGGGCCTGGCCAGCGTGGGGAATGCGAGGGGCAGAGCTCACGGGCCCGCCTGGATCCGCAGGGTTAGGGGCCTGTTCTTGTTGCGATTGTCTTGTTTAGGTCCATTTCATCTGACCCTCACGGTGCTTCATGAGGCAGGGATCGCTCTTACACATTTTACAGATGGGGACACAAAGGCCCAGAGACATGGGTCACCTCCAGGTGGCTTCAGGAAGAGACAGAGCCGGAAGATGAATTTGGATTTCCTGCTCTGCGGTGCTGGCTCCTTTTCTACCAGCAGTATCATCTCGTGGTCATGAGTATATGGCAGGCACGCTGGAGACAGAGACCTAAGTGGAGCTTGTGCTTCTCACTGGCTGTATGCCCTTAAGGTTTTAGTTTCTCCCTCTGAGCCTCAGTGTTCTCATCTGTATAATGAAGAAAATAATAGAATAATATTAAGTCAATGGGGCTAAAAGGACATGTTAGGAGTAAGGTGCCCGGTGCAGGGCCCGGCAGAAGGAAGTGATAATAGAGAACTTCGGCTGGTCAGTAGCAGAGCAGGGCTCCAATCCATTGTAGGATCCAGATGCCCCGGGTGTGGCTGGCTCAGTCAGGCGAACCATCCTGCTCCCTGGAGCTGGGAGTCAGTGGTTGCCATGGAGATCCCCAGTTGAGTCACCAGGCTCCCTGTAAGGTGGTCACCCAGCTCCAGATGGCTCTTCTAAGGAGGGAGGGAGATGTGAGGTTGGAGAGCCTGGATTCAAGCTCTACCTTCTTCAGCAGCGGTGGCGACGTCCACAGGTTGGCCTGGGGCCCCCAGTCTTCCCATCTGTGTTTGCAGTCTCCTTCTCCGGGGCACGGAGCCACAGGGCTGGGTGACAGTGAGCACTCCCAGGAGGCACTGAGGTCACTGACACCCCCTTTGGATGCCTCTGGTGACATGCGCAGATTTGCCTTTCCCAGGGGGTAATTTTCCTGTCCATCCTTCTGGGCCATCAGCCTGGGATTATTCAAATGATGTTTATTTTGGTCCTGTGACCCAGATAGATCAGCATGGAGCGCTCTCTTGAGAGCTTGGAAGGAAGAAAGAAGGGGAAGGGAGCCAGCGGGCGGGTCTCCTCCTGGGTCCCTCTGCAGACTCACCTGGGCCCACGGAGTGGACAGAAATTTCTCTCCTCGGTTGCATTCAAGTCACCCAGGGACGATCTTGCTCAGGATGGCCTTGAATTACTAAAGGACACACTGCCTAGCATTCAGTAGGTGCTTCATAAGTGCTGGCTATTGAAGGATGGCTTCATGCCCTGACCCCAGGCTTCCTGGGCCGCTGATTTCAAGAACATGGTACAGTTTTTTTTTGGGGGGGGGCACCTTTCTTCGTAGGCAAAGGGCATTGTGAGAAGCATGGCCTTCTAATTCTAGTCTTGCTCCTTTCCAGCCGTGTGATCCCAGGCTTAGTTTCTCTGAGCCTCAGTTTCTTCATCTGTCAAGTGGGGATGGTAATACTTGGTCTAGGCCTTGGGGGTACTTATGAAGGTGAAATGGGACACTGTTCTTGAGAGCATTTGGTGCATATAGGATGGTTATAAAAGGCCAGAGCAGTTATTGTATGCGTGCACCTATGTGTATACACACACACACACACACACACACACACACTCACACAGAGTAGACAAGCATGTAACAACCCCAGAAACTGGTTGCATAAGTTACTTCTGGAGAGTGGGTCTGAAGGTTTCTTTTTGTCTCCCAGTTTGAATGGTTTTAAAGCCATGGACCAGCCAAGCATGGTGGCACACACCTACACTGTAATCCCAATAGTTGGGAGGCTGAGACAGGAGGATCATAGGTTTGAGGTCAGCCTCAACAACTCAACAAGGCCCTCAGCAACTTAGTGAGACCCTGTTTCAAAATGAAAAATAAAATAGGACTGGGGTGTAGCTTGGAGGTAGAATGCCCCTGAGTTCAATCCTCAGCAAAACACACACACACACACACACACACACACACACACACACACACACACACACACCATAGATCTGTATTATTGTTCAATAAAAAAGACAGAAAAAAAAGTCAAACAAACAAACAAACAAAAAAAATCAAAACAACCCAATGCAGAAAGTGCTGCTGGTTCTGAGAAATCCATTCAGCAGGGGGCGTCCGCTGGCTCCCTGCAGTGGTCGGTCAGGTATCCTGCAGGGCCAAGGGACCCCAAGCTTTGGGCCCTAAGCAACTGGGCTGGAACTTTGGCCCTGTGACTTGTCTGTGACTTCAGGTGAGGTCTCTGAGCCTCAGTTTCCTTGTCTGTAAGATGGGGATAGCTGGAACTATTCGCAGGACTGTTTTAGGGGAATCGAGAATTGGCATGGGACATCAGGGCAAGGTACACAGCAGAGAAGCAGCAATTCAGGTGACTCTTGAGTTTTCTTGCTGTCCCTCCCCCAGGACGCTGGAAGCACCTGAAGTCAGGTGAGGGTGAGGAGTAACCAGGACAGTGCAGAGTAGGCTGCCGACAGGCCAGAGGAAGTGCCGGGAGACCGTGTGGGAGGCACGTGATTGCTGAGGAAAGCTTACAAGAGGCCAGTGCCTGCCTTAGGAGGAGCTCAGAGGCAGCACCTGACAGCGTCTCTGTCCTCACCATGCTTTGCCAAGCAGCACCCCTCTCCCTGCTGGGGTTCTGTCCAGTGGTGGCTGGCTGAGTGGCACGTATCTTCTTTATGGTGCCTTCAGTCGAGCACCTGTCCTCACTCACAGAGGGGTTTGCATGTTAAGCTGAAGCTGCAGTGATGTGGTCAGCGTGAGCTTAGTTTGCCTGTATGAGCAGCACCCCAAGAAACAATTGTCCTGCCATATAGTTGCTTGATTTATGTATTTATATATATATGTATGTATGTATGTATGTATGTATGTATTTATTGTAGTACGGGAGACTCACTGCAGAGGCATTCTACTTTTTTTTTTTTTTTTTTTTGCGGTACTAGGGATTGAACTCAGGGGCATTCTACCTCAGAGCTACATCCCCAGTCCTATTTTTTATTCTTTATTTTGAAACAGGGTCTCACTAAGTTGCGGAATGCCTCACTAGGCAGCTGAGGCTGGCCGCGAACCTGGATCCTCCCGTCTCAGCCTCCCAAATGCTGGGATTACAAGCATGGCATTCTACTTCTGAGCCATACTCCCAACCCTTTAAAAAAAAAGTTTTGGGTTTGAAGCTGGGTCTCACTAGGTTGCTGGGAGGCTCGCTAAGTTGTTGAGGCTGGTCTTGAACCTGTGATCCTCCTGTCTCCAGACAACATCGGTTTTCCCTGGTTCCCAGTGCGCATGAGAGAAAGAGAAAGCCAGCGTCCTTCAAGCTAATATGTATCTGCACTCTCTGGCCTGGGTTTGCTATCATTGTTCCCTTAACTTGGCTAGGTTTGGGGGGAATAGAGAAGGGTCATTCGGGGACATGGTGTTTTACGGTCCCCCTTTTCTTTGGGAATGATACAGGAGATGGATGGGTTTGGTTGTGATTGACAGGTGGAACAATGCTCCTCCCCTCAAAAAAAAAAAAAAAAAAAAAAAAAAAAAAAAAAAAGATGTCTACATCCGGGCCCTTGGAACCAATGACTATTTAGGTTACATGGCAAAGGAAAATTCAGTTTACTAATTAATTGACCTTAAAATATAGAGGTTATCCTGGATTACCTGGATGGATCCACTGTAATCACAAGAGTCCTGAAAAGATGGAAGAGGAAGGAGAAGAAAAGTTGATGCTGAAGGGATCTGATGTGAAAACCACTCAACCTGCTTTGGACTTTGAAGGTGGGAGGAGGTCATAAGCTAAAGGGCAAAGGGCACAGGTGGACTCTGGATTCTGGAGAAGGGACAGGAACGGATTCTTCCCCGGAGTCTTCAGGAGGCTCACAGTCCTGCTGACACCTTGATTTCAGCCCAGTGGGACCCGTCTTGGACCTCTGACCTCTAGAACTGTAAGGTAATAAATCTGTGTTGCTTTAACTCACCAAGTGTGTGGTAGTTTGCTATAGAGCCACAGAAAAGTAATACAGTTGGAATCTCTCTTTAAATCATTAACGTTTTAGAATAAGGAGTGGATTTTATCCAGCTCCCAAGTGACTTTGTGTGACTTCAAGTCCCAACTCCAGCCTACATCAGGAACAGATGTGGGTCCTCTTGGGATGGGTCTCCAAACCTGGAGACTGGGGACAAAACTGCTGGCCTGGTGAAATGGGCACCTTGGAGGTACCTGGGCCCATTGCTTATAGCTTCCTGTGTAGGGAAGATGCCATCTAAGGCTGAACTTGAATCCCAGCTCCACCACTTCTGCTGTGTGACTCTGAACAAGCAACTTCCTCTCTCTGAGCCTTAAAGTCCCTAGCTGTCAGCTGGACACAGAGCTCTCTGCGCATTCATGTGGGTCAGATGGGGCTCCACAGGTGAAGCCCCTGGGCCTGTTTCTGGCTCAGAGGGAAGCTGAGGTCCAGGTGGGGCCAAGAGGGCAGCCACCTAGAGCCCCTGCTAAGGTTCCCCAGACGTCCTGCCAGGTGCATTCCAAGGCGCATCTGTCTGATGGACATGCGCACCACACCTGGCTCTTCCTGTCATCTGGTTGACATACACTTCAAAAAAATCTGCTTTGAATTCTCAGCCAGGGTTTACTGAGCACAGGTGGAGGTAACCCGCAGGAGGATGGTGCACATTCTGTGATTGTTTCATTGGGAGAATTTTCCAAGTGAATAAAGGGATAGAGAAGGAGATTTCCAGATGGGCAGCTCTCCAAGCAGAGGCCCAGTTGGGAACTGGGGGTGATTCCGCTGGAGCGAGTGATTTCAGGGTGTGTGATTCGAGTGGACTCTTCAGATGTTCCCCTCCACGCTCTGCCGTCTCTTTGCTCACTCCTCCTCAGTCCAATTGTTCCTTCCAGGGAAATCCTGCATCCGTGTTATGGGTAAGTGGAGATAGGTTTATTGCCCCAAACATAAAGCTAATTCCCTTTATCAACAATAAAGCAAACCACACCAAAAAGAGCAATGGATAAATACAGTTTATTGTTTTACTTTATCATTTTCTAACAAGTTGGGTTTTTCACTTTCTCACCCATAAACTTCCCCAGCTGAGTTTTAGCTCATCTTAGTCCCTGGGCCAGCCAATGTGAAGCACCCTCTCTGGTTTTGTTACGAACTTCAAGGTCAACAGGCCAGCGATGGTTTGTCTTTGAGCTGTCACAATAGTCTTTCCACTCATCCAACAAATATTTACTGGACATTTACTGTGAGTGAGGCAATGTTTTGGGTGCTGGACACTGGTAAGCAAAATAGACAAAAATCTCTGCTCTTATGAGGTTTGTATTCTAATAGGGGAAGATAGGGGAAAAAAAAGAAAAAGAAAAAGGAAAAATCCCACAACCACCACCGCTACAACAAAAAATCAATCCGAACAAACACTAGGGTAAACTGGATGAATAATAGTAATAATAATAATAATAATAATAATAATAATAATAATAATAGTGATAATAATAATTATAAATCAACAATAATAATTATAGCAATAATAATTGACTCTCCTCAGCATTTCTCAGGCCCAGACTTGGTGTTATCCTATATGAGAACTCTATGCACTATCTTTGCTGATTTTCTATCAATCTAAAATTAAAACTCAAATATAAAAAATGAATAAATATAAGTATTCTAGATGAAAAGTGGCATGAAAAAAAGTGAATGTAGCCGGGCGTGGTGGCGCACGCTTGTAATCCCAGCATTCGGGAGGCTGAGACCGGAGGATCCGGGTTCGAGGCCAGCCTCAGCTACCTAGTGAGGCCCTCCGCAACTTAGTGAGACTCGGTTTCAAAATAAAGAATAAAAAATAGGGCTGGGGGTGTAGCTCGGAGGTAGAATGTCCCTGAGTTCAATCTCCAGTACCACAAAAAAAAAAAAAAAAAAGAAAAGAAAAGAAAAGTGAATGTGTACAGGAAATTAAGGTATGCTCTGGGTCAGAAGAAAAAGTAACACTTGAGAAAATATTTGAAGGCTATAAAAAAGAAGCATGGGGATAAATGAGGAAAGAATATTAGAGGAAAGGATGAAGTGCAAAGTCCCAGAGTTCCTCAGCCTCCAAGGAGGAGGCCCTGGCGGCCCTGTTATTCACACCCTTATGAAGTGCCTTCCCACACTGAATAGGCAGCTCATGTAGCCAATAGGATATTACAGAATTGTGACTTCCATGTCTGGGTCATAAAAGAGACTCTGGCTTCAGCTTTACTCTCTCTTGAATCACCTGTGTGATGGGAAGTTGGCCGCCATGTTGTGAGGACACGCAAGCAGCTCTATGGGGAGGTCCACCTGGAGAGAAGCAGAGGCCTCCTGCTGACATTCAGCCCTACCTTGGGACATAAGCGAATGAGTCACCTTGGAGGCAGCTCCTCCAGCCTTCAGATGATTGGAGCCACACTGACAACTAGACTACAAGATTATGAGAGACCTTTGGGCAGACTCACCTGGCTAAGCTGCTCCCAGATTCCTGACCCACAGGAACTCTGTGGGTTTAAATTTTTAAAAAATCATTTTAAGCAGCTACAAATTGGGTTTTTTGTTACACAGCAACACCTCACCAATTCAGGAAGTATACCTGATTGCTCCAGGAACAGCAAGGAGGTGATGTGGGTGCTATGGAGGTGGAAGGGTGAGAACAGGAAGGCAGAGCATCTGAGTCACTTTCCTCCTGCAGCAAAGGCTTCCTCTCTGAAAAGATTGTTATTATTCTTATTTTTTTAGCAATTGTCTCTCCTGAGCATTTCTCAGGCCCAGAGCTTGGGAACGAGTTAGTAATGCTCATTTTCCTCCCTCCTCTGGCCGTCTGAGGTGGGTTTCAGTCTCCTCTTCCCAGGAGGTCTGTGGTGGTATTGTCCTTCCTGAAGTGGTTTCCATGAGACCTCACCCTGAAACTGGGCCAATGACTCTGGGTATTTTTTTTTTTCTTAAGAACAGATCTTTTTAAGTAAGAAAAAGAAATTAACATAGATTTGAACAAAAATGAGGGAAAAGGAATTTGATTAATTCAAACGTTGTTCAGATCGGGAGACTGAGGACTACAGGTTTGAAGCCAGCCTCAGCAACTTAGCAAGGCCCACAGCAACTTAGTGAGGCCTATAGCAACTTAGCATGGCCCTGTTTGAAAATAAAAAAGGGCTAGGGGTATAGCTCAGAGGTAAAATGTTCAGTACCTAACAATCCCCAGTACCTAACAACAACAATAAAAATATTCAGAGAAGAATACACAGAGGAAGTGAGGTTTGAGGGAGGCTGAGGAAATAGTTAAGGATAGTTGGGCAAAGATGGTAGATAAGGGTAGATGAGGGTATAGAAATAGCAGAGACGATGGGTCTGTGAAGGCTCCTTGCTTACTGGGAATTCAGAGACTGGGAAGATGGTATAGGGGACAAGGGAAGGGAGGGGAATCGGGGAAGGATCTGGAAAGGGAATTGGTTGTGCAGGCCTCTGAGTCTGAACTGTGCCCTGGAGACCAGAGGTTCTCCTCCTGGGGAACTTCCAGTCCTTCAGAAGTGGTCTGCCAAATGGTGGCCCAGCTGAGTTCCAGGTGGAACTGTTTGGTTGCAAGGGTTAGAAAAAGCCATTCTAAGTTGGATTGAGGGGGAAAAGGCATTCATTGATTCACATAAATGAAAAAAACAGGGTTCGATGTTGCCAGGTCTGATTTGCCCTCTTTCTTTAGACTTGACTTTTGCCATGTTAACAATATTCTCCCTTGGCTTTCTCTTGGCTGTGGCAGTAAGGTGGTTGTCAGCCTCTTTCTAGGGTTAAACCTAGAAGAAAAGAGAAATTGTATTTCTCCCTGGCATACCCAAAGTTCTGATATTTATCATGATTGATGATTCATCTTGCATAGGTCACATGCCCTCTCCTACACCAAATGCTACTACCAAGGTATGTGAAACTTCAATTGGCCAGGCTTAGGGCATCTGTCACCCTGTTGGAATCCAGAGACTGGGAGCCGGGCAGCTCCCAGAAAGAAATCAGGGTAATGCCACCAGTGGGTGTGTAGGCCATGTGACAAGATGCAAAGGGACATATTTTGTAGAAGTCAAGATTTATGCCTTATGAGTACGAAAGAGAGCAAGGCCAGGGCAGTAAGTCTACTTGAGCTGC
Source organism: Graphiurus murinus (assembly GCA_004027655.1). Taxonomy (NCBI): domain Eukaryota; kingdom Metazoa; phylum Chordata; class Mammalia; order Rodentia; family Gliridae; genus Graphiurus; species Graphiurus murinus. The sequence continues at coordinate 172,821 of PVLC010000804.1, forward strand.
TAGGTGGTTTGGAAGGGTCTCCATTAAATAGTGAGAAAAATGTGTGTGCCTTTGTAGATTCTACAAAGTATTGTTACACTGTAGTCATGATCACGCTATCGTTTCATGCTATTTTGAGTTTCATACTATTTCGAGTCTTTGAACAGCCTGTGTTAGGGTAGTACTAGTTGCGATGACAAATAAGCACCAAAACATTATTGGCTTAAAACATCTTTCCTTCAAGTGAAGTGGAGAATGTGAGTTCTTGATTGGCAGTGCTGGGGCTCTGCTCCCCAGAGTCATTTAAGGATTGAGGCATCTTCTGTGTTGGGGCTCCACCATGTCCTTGGGTCTTAGAGTCCTTTCTTCCAACCAGCAGACAGGAAAAGAGAAGGTGGAGAGAGAGAGGCAGTCATGTGGTTCCACCTCGTTGAAGAGGGGCTGGAAAGTGTCATCCTGCCTGGGCAACCGTGGTCCAAGGCCTTGCACTGTGGAAGGGAGCATGCATCTTCAGCAGGCAGCTAGCCAATTTGCCCTCCCTCCAAGCATGCTGCCTCAGTTGTGTTTTTATGTTAGAGACTAGAAAACGCAGAGAATTATTGCCAAAGGGGATTGTGGGGCCTGACAGTTTAGACAGGGAGTTTTAGACAGGGAATTGACACCATAGATGCATCTGTGCTATGGTGACATGTAGGAGACAGTGCTAGTGGAATGAAAAGGGCCCAGATCCCCATTGTGCTCAATTCTGTCCCCTTTTTTGGTACTGGGGATTGAACCCAGGGGGCATTCTACCTCCAATCTACATCTCCTTTTATTTTATTTTTATTTCTTACTTTGAAACAGGGTGTTGTTAAGTTGCTGAGGGTCTCACTAAATTGCTGAGACTGGCCTTGAACTTGTGATCCTCCTGTTTCAGCCTCCTAAGTACTGAGATTACAGGTGCATGCCACCAAGCCTGACTTCTGATCCATTTTTGAAGAGTGTCTTATGTTTCTATTCCTACCATGTACCAAGGACTCACCATGTGCCATTTTGAAATACTATCTATTGGTTTTTTAGCAATGCCATGAGTTGGAAACTAGGATATGCAATTTACAAATAAAAAATGTTCAGAAAAGGCAATTGACTTGTCCAAGGTGTACTGGGCCTGAAGTGGGCTGTCAGTGAGAGGCTGGTCTGTCTTTTGAAATGTACTTGGGGACTGTGGCACGGTGCCTTAGGAAGCAAAGGGGCCTGAGTATCCAGCGGTGATGGGGGCTGGCCGGCAGGTGGAGAGATAGTACTCCACACCTCTTCCATTCTCCTGCTCGTCCCATGGGGTCAACTCCAAGTGCCTAATGAAGATGCTCCGTGAGCCCCTCAAAGCTCCCAGGAATCTGCTCCGTGGCTCCTGGCCCCGGTGGGGTGGGGGTGGCCACAGGCGGGCTCCCTGGAGCCAGTTCTGCTGACTGGACAGATGGGGCCCACGCACCGGGACCTGGGGAGATGGAGAGGAGAAAGTGGCTGAGCGCAGCTCTGCGAGGCCTGGTGATTTATGAGGAGCCGCTTCCGCGGGCCATCTGGACCAAGAACTTCAGGAAGCACATCCTGTGTGGAGGCGCAGGCAGCGTGGGAGCCCTGCCAGAGTGGAGGAGGAGGAGGGAGGGGAGGAAGATACAGGAGTCGGCCAGAGGCAACGTGGAAAGAGCCCCAGCAGCAGAATCGGACCGATTCCGGTGCTTCCAGGTGCAGAAACTTTGGGCAGGACCTTAACCCCCTCAAGGCCTCGGTTTGATCAACTTTCAGAAGGAATGGCAGTATACGCGCTGCGCTGATAAGAACTCAGTGGAGTATTACTGCTGAAGTACCCAGCCCTGTGCCTGGAAGGAAGGAAGCGGGTGTTATGGAGCCGTGTCCCTGTGCCAGGCATTCAGATAGGTACTGGGAATGCAAAGATTCCCAGAGTTTACAGTCAAGCGTAACATAAGATTTTTACGATGGACTCTGCAGAGCATAGAGGTAAGAATAACTAAATTTTGCCTCGAGGTGATGTAGGAACCAGGCCTTAAAGGAGAAATAGGCACTGAGTAGCTGGTGAAGAGGTGGCAAAGGGAACAGCCTAAGCACAGCCATGCCACCAAACATTGGTTCGGTTCGTTCATTTAAATTCCAGCCCTGAAGCTCCAAACACAGATCCAACTGTGCATTTGTCCACATCTGGATGTCTAATGGACACATTAAATTCATCATCGTCAAAACCTTCCTCCTCCCAGGTCTGCCCTCTCTTTGCAAATGGTACCACCACTCACTCTGTTTCATAAGCCAAAAGCCTAGAAGACATTCATCCGTCTTTGATTTCTCCTTTGCTCTTCTTGTTGTTTCCAACTGGGTCAAGTTGCCCCATTTCCCATGTGTGGATCCTACGGGGCTCGTGTGTTGTGGCCCTGACCTCACACCCTCAAGTTCAGCCTAGCAGCAAGTCCTATCAGTTCTTACCTCTCAAGTACATCCAGACCCTTTGACTCCTGTCTCCATCTCGGCCACTACCACATAATCCACTCTGCTACCCCCTGTGGGGTCTTGCCCACATGACTGCAATTGGCCTAGAACTCATTTTCCTGTCTCCATATCTGTTCTTCACAATCCAGTCTCCTCACACCTACCAGAGTGGTCTTTAAAAATATATCAAATCAAGCCGGGTGTGGTGGCGCACGCTTGTAATCCCAGCATTCGGGAGGCTGAGACCGGAGGATCCGGGTTCGAGGCCAGCCTCAGCTACCTAGTGAGGCACTCTGCAACTTAGTGAGACCCGGTTTCAAAATAAAGAATTAAAAAATAGGGCTGGGGATATAGATCGGAGGTAGAATGCCCCTGAGTTCAATCCCC